>JANAVB010025999.1:17394729-17574375 GCA_029216955.1 Iris pallida | reverse complement strand
ATATATATAAAATAGCAAGTATATATATATAAATATAGTATATATAGTAATACATAATATATCACAAAAATGTATACATATATATATAATATATATATATTATATATATATATATATTATATATATATAATATATATATATATATATATATTATATATATATAAAATATATAAAAAGAAAAAGAAAAGAAAAGAACTAAAAAAAAAGGGAAAGGAATCAGAAAGGCTCGAACCCGAGCCAACAAAGCCGGGGGGGGTGTTTGTTACTGCGCGCTGGCCAGGGCCAGTTGGCCCATCTATTCGGAATAGGGTTTTGTTCTTTTATTTAGTTTTAGGTTAGACATTATATATAAAAATATTAAACACGAGCCTGTGTCCGGACAGTTTGGGACACAGGGATCCTCGTGTCTGTGCTATGCACGACACGCACGAGCTCAGCCTCGCGTGTCCGAGCACAACACCATGCTCGTCGTGTCTTGGCGAGTCTCATATGTGAAGACGGGACTCGCACGACACGAATCGAAGCTGACACTTACGTGTCCGACTTCTCCAAGAAGTTTCGAAGGCGGAGGCGGCGGCTTGGGGCGTCGGGACGGTGGCGGAGAGGTGGCGACGTGTTCGCCTCACTGCGGCAAACCTATCGGTGGTGGTTGCGGGCGGTGGTGCTCGGCGTAGGGGGCGCTCGGGTCTAGCCGGAGCTAGGGTTTCGGCGAAGTGTTTTTGGGGGAAGGGGGGTCGTCGGTGGCTGGGGGAGAATTTAGGGTTAGGGTTTTGGACAATAGAGAGTGAGGGTTTAAAATAGGGGGAGTTAAGGCGGTGGGGGCAGCCGGGAAAGGCGGAGGCAGGGCGGTGAGTCGGGGCAGGAGGTCAACGGGGGTTGGTGAGGGTTCAGAGGAGAGAGAGAGAGAGAGAGCTGTTCGTGGGGGGGGGGGGTTTGGGTAGAATTGCAATTAGGTTTTCCTAGATTAGGAAATTACAAAGGGGTTTTTCAGTATTAAAATGCAAATATTATTTGCATTCCTCAATTAAGAACAAATAATTTATTACAAACCGATATAAAATTATTTCAGAAATTTGCAAAACCTATTTAATTAATTTTAAATAATTTGCAAAGTGATATTTTTATATATAAAACTCATTTAGAAATTATAGAAAATTCCTGAAAATCCTAATAAAATATTTTAAGGCCAAAACTAACATTAAAAATAAATTAGCACTAATAAAACTAAAATTGAAAAACAGGGGCTTACAACACTGCTGTTCCTCTCAAATCAACAAAAGACAAGTTAACATAAGTACAATAGATAGAGAATCAAAAAGAGAGAGAGAGAGAGAGAGAGAGAGAGAGAGAGAGTACATTAAAAGGGAAAAGCAGAGAGAGAAGGGGGAGAAGTGAACAGAGAGGGGACTTACTGCGGTCGGCGGTCGAGCGGTAAGGCAACGGCGGAGTCGAGCACGCTTGACGCGGAGGCGGAGTGGTTGAGTGCGTCGGGCGGCGCAGTCTCCCGGTCGGTGGAGGCGACCGATATGTGAGGGAAGTCGGGCGGCGCTCTCGGCCACTGATTCGCCGGCGATAGCGAGGTCGGGCCGGACGACTGCTCCGCGGCCGTGAAGAGGTCGGCCGGCACGCGGATGGGCGCACGGATAGGCGTGAAGGCGGGGAACTCGGCCGGGACCGGCAGGAGGAGGCGCGCGTCCTATGGCACGAGGGGGTTCGCCGAGGCGGCGGAGCGGCGGCAAAGTCCGGGACGCGGGAGGAGGTCGTGGCGGCTCCGGCAGTCGGCACGGCGGCTCAGCGAGGTGAGTTCAGTGTTTCAGCACTTTCTGGAGGCCCAGAACCATCAGGCGGCACAGTTCAGAGCGACTGTCGTCGACGCGCTGAGGACCAGGGAGCCGGCAGCACCAGCACCAGCACCAGCACCAGTAGCACCTCCAGCACCACGAGGACCGAGACCAGGGACATTGAAGGAGTACCAGCACCTTAGTCCGATGGACTTCTGGGGTGACGAGGGGATCATCTACGCAGATGAGTGGCTGGAGAATGCAGAGAGGACCTTGACCATGGCGAACATTCCAGAGGACCAGAAGGTGTCAGTGGCTAGCATGCGACTCTTTGACTTGGCCAGAGCTTGGTATCGGGAGGACCCCCAGTTGGCGGAGCCCCGGGTGTCTTGGACAGTTTTCAAAACACTGTTCAAGGATAAATTCTTTCCAGAGGTGGAGCGTGATGAGTTGAGGATGCAGTTCGAGGCGCTGCAGCAGGGGACGATGACGGTTGCTCAGTATACTTCGGAGTTTACCAGACTCAGCAGGTTCGCTGAGAGACTAGTTAAAGATCCAGAGGACAGAGCATGGAGATTCAAGAAGGGTCTCAACAGGGAGCTACGACATGCGGTGGCGATTAGCCAGGCGACTACCTACTCCAGCATCCTTAAGATCGCCCAGGCAGTAGAGAAGGAGGCAGACCCAAAGCTGAAGAGGGACCGAGATGTGGGCAGCAGCAGTTTCCAGGCACCAGCGAAGAGGGTTCAGACTCAGACCCAGACGAGGCCGCACCAGCAGCAGCATCACCGGCAGGCCAGAGCTCCAGTACATCAGCATCAGAGGCAGCAGCTGGCGACCCCTTGTGCCTATTGTCATCGTCCAGATGAGGGACTGCGCTCAGGCTACAGCCAGACTAGCAGGAGGACGAGGAGGAGGACCACCGGTTGCACCACCCAGAGCATTACCTGCGCCACCCCAGAGAGGAGGAGCTCTGCCGCCCCAGCAGCAGAGGTTTGCACAGCATCAGCAGCAGCAGAGAGGAGGAGCCCAGCAGGGACGTGCTTACGTTATGGCTGCAGTTGATGAGGATGAGGCAGTACCAGATGTGATCACAGGTTCTATATTCTTACATTCTTTCCCTGCCATTGCATTGTTTGATTCTGGAGCTACACATAGCTTTGTATCATATGAGTTTCTGCATAGACACGACTTCACACCCAAGCCCACAAGGCAGAACTGTCAGATTATGACAGGAGGCGGATCAGTTCCAGTAAGTGAGATGGTGGAATGCCCTATCACTATTGCTGGAAGAGAGATCCGAGCTCGACTTCTAGTGATGCCACTGCCTGGATTCGATGTAGTCCTCGGCATCGACTGGATGAGCGAGCAGTTTGCCGTAATAGACTGCCATGAAGGGAAGGTGATCTTCAGCCCGCCAGGAGTTCCACCGTTCGAGATCAGCAGACGAGTTGTAGAGAGGCCAGAGGGAGTCTACTTCGGAGCAGTTGCAGAAGACCAGGAGTTGCCGTATCCGCTGATTGCAGAGTATCTCGACGTCTTCCCCGAGAAGCTTCCAGGATTGCCGCCAGATCGAGATGTGGAGTTCAGCATCGACCTATTGCCCGGATTAGCACCGAAGTCCCAGCACTGTTACAAGATCAACCCAAAGGAAGCTGCGGAGTTGAAGGCGCAGATTGATGAGCTTGAGGGCAAAGGATTATTCGGTCCAGTGCTTCACCCTGGGGAGCACCGGTACTTTTTGTGCCCAAGAAGGATGGGACGGTGAGGATGTGCATTGACTACCGTGCACTCAACAACATCACCATCAAGAATAGATATCCTTTGCCACGGATTGACGAACTGTTTGACCAGCTTAGTGGAGCGAAGGTCTTTTCTAAGATCGATCTTCGGTCAGGGTATCACCAGATGAAGGTCCGGGAGCAGGATATTCCGAAGACAGCCTTCAACACTCGATACGGCCAGTATGAGTTCCTGGTGATGCCGTTCGGACTCACCAATGCCCCCGCAGTTTTTATGAACCTGATGAATAAGGTTTTCCACAAATATTTGGATAAGTTTGTCGTAGTCTTCATTGACGACATTCTGATCTATTCCAAGACGGAGGAGGAGCATGTTGAACATCTGCGGATTGTTCTGGAGATTCTGCGAAAGGAGAAGCTGTATGGGAAACTCTCGAAATATGAGTTTTTTTTGGACAGAGTGGAGTTTCTAGGGCATGTGGTGACTGGAGAGGGGATTTCTGTGGATCCCAAGAAGAATGAAGCAGTAGAAGCCTGGGCACCTCCCAAGTCGGTAGCAGAGATTCGTAGTTTCCTGGGTCTAGCAGGATACTACAGGAAGTTCATGAAGGACTTCGCCAGGATAGCAGAGCCTATGACGAAGCTTACGCGGAAGGACGAGGAGTTCATCTGGAGCGACGCCTGCCAGTCAGCATTTGAAGAATTGAAGAGAAGACTCACGACGGCCCCAGTTCTAGCTTTGCCATCGGGATCAGGAGGATTCGTCATCTACAGCGATGCTTCAGGGAAAGGCTTGGGATGTGTGCTGGAGCAGAATAAGAAAGTTATAGCGTATGCTTCTAGACAGTTGAGGCCCCTTGAGAAGAATTATCCTACACATGACTTGGAGCTTGCAGCAGTCATATTTGCCTTGAAACTGTGGAAGCATTACCTATATGGAGAGAGAGTGGACATCTTTACGGACCATAAAAGCATGAAGTATGTCTTTACTCAGAAGGAGCTGAATATGAGGCAGCACAGGTGGCTGGAACTCATGAAGGACTTCGACATCAGTCTGCAGTATCATCCTGGAAAGGCGAATGTGGTTGCAGATGCTCTCAGTCGGTATCCTATTGCTATGTATCTCACCATGGACCGGCATCTCTTGGAAGATCTGGAGAGTCTTGGGATTGAGATTGTTCTCCCAGGGTATGGAGGTCAGATGATGTATATGCAGATACAGTCGGGGTTGCTAGAGAAGATCAAGGAGGCCCAGTTGCTTGATGAGGGAATCCAGGGTCTTAGAACTCAGACAGAGTTAGGTCTGCTCGACGATTTCACCATTGCAGAGGACGGATCCTTACGGCACGGGAGTCAGCTGTGTGTGCCCAAGGACTTGCGGGAGGAAGTGATGCAGGAGGCCCACCAGTCGCAGTATTCTATACATCCTGGGTCTACCAAGATGTACAAGGATCTGCGGGAGTATGTTTGGTGGTATGGGATAAAGAGAGAGGTTGCCAGATTTGTTTCCAGATGCCTTGTGTGCCAGCAAGTCAAGGCGGAGCGCCAGAGACCAGCGGGACTACTCCAGCCTTTACCTATTCCGGAATGGAAGTGGGAGCATATTACCATGGACTTTGTCTCTGGATTGCCGCGTACTCCCAGTGGCAAGGACGCTATTTGGGTGATCGTGGACAGATTGACAAAGTCTGCCCATTTCATTCCGTTCAAGGTTGGGCTGTCGACCAAGAAGCTTGCAGACCTCTACATGCGTCAGATCGTGAGGATTCACGGGGTGCCAGTTAGCATTGTTTCAGATCGAGACAGTCGTTTCACATCACATTTCTGGAGGAGTCTACAGCAGAGCTTGGGATCACAGCTGAAGTTCAGCACAGCCTATCATCCACAGACGGACGGACAGTCTGAGAGGACCATTCAGACCTTGGAGGACATGCTGCGGGTTTGCGTGCTCGATTTCGGCGGTTCGTGGGAGGACCATTTGCACCTGGTGGAATTTGCCTATAACAACAGTTATCAGGCCAGTATTGAGATGACCCCGTTCGAGGCACTGTATGGACGGAGGTGCCGCACGCCGCTATCTTGGGACGACGTTGGCGAAAGAGCTTTACTTGGGCCAGAGATGGTGGTGGACTCAGCAGAGAAAGTCATACTGATCAGAGATCGCCTCAGGGTTGCGCAGGATCGACAGAAGCATTGGGCGGACAGCAGCAGGCGGCCACTTGAGTTCGAGGTTGGAGACAGAGTGTTCCTGAAGATCTCACCGACCAGAGGCGTCATTCGGTTCGGCAGAGGCGGAAAGCTCAGTCCGAGATTCATTGGACCATTTGACGTGACGGCACGGATTGGCGAGGTGGCATACCGACTAGCGCTTCCAGCTAGGTTGGAGGGAGTGCATGATATTTTCCATGTATCCCAGCTTCGACGATACATTCCAGACCCGAGCCACATGGTGGACTATTCTGAGCTGGAGGTGGGCCCGAGATTGACTTACGAGGAGCAGCCAGTAGAGATCTTAGACCGAAGAGAGAAGCGACTGCGGAACCAGACCATTCCTCTTGTCCGCGTCATATGGAGACACCACTCTCCGGGAGAGTCTACATGGGAGCGCGAGGACGAGATGCGAGAGCGCTATCCTTATCTCTTCACTTGATTTCCTCTTCATTTGGTTGCATCTTTCTTTTGAGTATGCTCCTTGATTGTATCTTGTCATTGGGAATTCAAATCAATAAATCAAATGAGTTGAGACCATATTTTTCTTGCTTGGTAAATTTTGAAATTTCGGGGACGAAATTTTTCTGAGGGGGGAGAATTTGTAACTCCACCTTCCAAGTTTCTTTAAAATTTTGTTTTCTTAAAGAGTTTTCTAAAGAGAATAACAAAACTGATTATGATTTATAATTAGCTTATGTTTAATTGCTGAATTATTTTGGAGGGAAGTTGGAAGAGGGGAATTTGAATTTTAAATTATTGTTGTAACAACCAAGAGTGGACCCCACACTTATAACAAATCCTAACTGAATTCTCCTTCTCATTGCAAATTTGAAAAAGAAGAGGGGGTGAGTGCATATATACTGGTAGCGGGGGGGTGATTTTGCAAAATTCCATTCTTTATTTAATACTCTCTGTTGGAGAGAGAGAGAGAGAGAACAGTATATTTTCCACTACTCGTTTTTCCCAAAGTCTCTCTCCCCAAATCCTTCCGACTGGTTTCAGCCCTAACCCTAATCTTCCGGCAGAGCTCAGGAGCGACGGCGACGGTGACATGACTGAGGATGGCGACTCCGGCGAACTTTCCATCGATCCTTGACTGAGATCCAGCGACGACTACTTCAGATCCGGCGACGACGAGCTCTTTCGACCCGATTTCCTTGGAGTGCTCGGTAAGGCCTGTCCTAATTTCCTTTCTAGATTTCTAGGGTTCCGTTGATCTCAGGATTTTGGGGTCAACATTATAGATCGAGCTCACCTGCTCACTTCCGGCTGAGACTGCGATGGCGTTGACTAGAGCGACGGTGGCGGCGAGTTCCGAAGTCTGAATCGATCATCCACGGCGGCGCAGCTTCTTCCCCGTGTTCGAGACCTTCCGATCTAGGAATTTATCAATTGGTGAGTTCTCGGACCAGTTTCTTCTTCCTCCATTCAAATTTTGATTTGACTGCTAGTTGATCTGGAATTAAATCGATCCGCTCGATCTAGGAATTGATCGAGTCATCCGACCAATTTTGTCTCACCAGATCTTGGGTTTTGTTCAAACAAACTCTGTGGTGAGTTCTTCTCGTTCCGATCTTGTTCTGGAAAATATTTGTGGGTTGGTTAATTGGGGTGTAATGGTGTGATCCTTATTTTGTTGTAGAGTACTGTTCATAGCCGGATCGTAGTTAGAACGGGTGCTTGTTCAGTGTTCTAATACAACCTACAGGTAATTCCTCCTCCCAATCTCCTTCTATTTTTGATTCGGTTGATCTTCAAATTGAGTAGAATTCTTTTGTTATTGTGTTTGATTATTATGCTTTGGGAATACTGGGGCGCAACCGAGACTTCGTGCCATTTGTCTTGAGTTTTCTGTGACCAACCTTGAGTAGTTCAGTTTGGTTCGTGCTGTGTCCGGTTTAGAACGTGTCTGAGTTCGTTCCTTGGCGGGGTTCGTGTTCAAGTTCGTGCAGATCGGGTTGCGTTCGCATGAACCTACCAGCTTGCTTACTGTGGTGTGCGTAGCTCGGTTTTGTGCAGTAATGCTTTGAGATGGGTTGCTATAGACTCTCTATTTTGCTTTCAATTTGGTTGTATTTTATTAGATGGGTGCTGGTGGGGATTTGAGTAGCTTTTGAATACATGGAATGTTGTTCCTCTTCCAGTCCAAAGACTGGTCCGAATCCCTTTCAGTTGTGTAAATCATATTTTAGTTCATTGATTCTTTTTTGGACTTGTTGATTAAGAGTGAATTCTGGGTATGTTCCATGACTGAGTTCTGTTTTGGCTGAGATATCAGAAGTTTGATTTTAGATAATAGTTGGTTATACTATAATCTGAGCCAATTTTAGAGTTTGGGTGCTGATATTTAGCCTGGTAAATTGAACCATGCTGTGGGATGTAGCAATTGTGGCTACAGTTTGATTGGGAATGAATGTTAGCTAGTACTTGGGTATAATATTTTATTCACATTTGAGTTATGAACAATAGTAGTATAACTTGATTTTGGACTTGTTGGTTTAAGCCCAGGCCCAAGTAACTTTGGTAAATTTATATATTGCATTTTATGTTCTTTAAATAAATGAAGAAATAAACTATTTTTATATATATTAAACCATACTTCTTTAAAGCCAGTTGGATCATTTTATATTTATAATTTGGAAAAACAAGTTTAAATTGATAGGTTGGATTTCTAAAATATGGCATAGGAAACTATGGAGTATGAGTAGAAATAATCATAGAACTTATTTTAACCCACTTGTACCCATTATTAAACAGGAGATCATCTAGCTCATTTGTCTATTCCGTGCTCGGAGCAAAGGCAAGTACATTCTATGGTTTGATCAGTACATTTTCCTGTTCTTCATTGCTGACACACTGCGACACGTTCATGATTTTACCTGTCTTGTTCTTTTCATGTTCTTACTTGTACCTTGGGGTGGGGAAATACTCTAGATATGTGACCAAACCCGGATACTTATTCATGATCTTTAACTTAGGCCTCGCACAGTGCACGCGGGTCCTAAGCCGTACCATTACATGATCTTTCAGGATCTTTTCATGTTCTTTCATGGTCTTACCTAAGCCGGTCACATATCTAAGAAGTATTTCAAACATATAACACACATGTTCAGGATTTGTTCTTACATTAGTTTCCCTTGATCCTGATTTTGATATTAGTCATAGTCGTGATCTTTACTGCATCTTACATTGTCATGATCTTTCATGTATCTTTATAGCAGTAGTTCATGTTCTTCATGTTCTTTACATACTTGTTCTTATCCTGTTCTTTCAGCATTTACTTTCTATACCCTGATGTTATTGTTCATTACCTAGAACTGTACTTTGCTCCGCTCCTGACTGGATATGTTATGATAGGTGAGATGGAGGCTTTGTGTGACACATACTATGGACAGGATACTGCCTTCCCTATTGAGCCAGCTGGAGCTGCTTGTGACCTAGAGGCTGCAGAGGCCTAGTATTTAATTTAGTTTCCATTTATCTTCCATATATTGAGACTAGTAGACTTTTATAGTTGAATTGTAATAAATTCAGATATTGTATCTCTTTTCTGGTTGGGACACATTATATAGATGCTGTGATTCTACACTTTCATGTTTATCTGGTTAGTTTCCCTAGATTGGTACAGCTTACTTCATTGTGTCTAACAATGAAGGCTGGGCGTGTCCGACTCGTGTCCGATTATTCGGGAGCGGGTCGTGACAGTTTAGGGTTAGGGTTTCCTTCTTTCTATTTTTTTTCCTCTGGTGGTGGTGGTGGTGCTTTTATCCACTGGTGGCCGGGATATGGTGGCGGTGTCGGCGGCTGTGGTGATGACGGTGTTGCGGGTGGTGTTTGCGGTGTTGGCCGCCGGTGGAGTCGGGTGACAGCTCCGGGGCGGCTGATCGGAGGGGGCACGGTCCGTACGGAAGGTGTTCTCGCCGGAAGGTGCAGGCAAGGGAGACGAGCGACCGGGGACTCCTGGTGCAGCGTCCGCCTGACATGGCCGTCGGCCTATCATGGGAGTCGAAAGGCCTAGTTGGCAGGTTACAGTAGTAGAGGAGACGACGTCGAGGACATGGGGAGGGACTGGATTAGGGTGTTGTCGTGTCCGGGGTTGTGTCCCGACACGAGGTGGACATTCGGTTTGTCGGACGAAAAAATGTATTTGTAAAAATAAAATATAGTGGATGGAGAATGGCGACACCGGCACGATGCACGGATTTAAAAGGGAGTTTATGTATGAGTACCTCTCCTTATGTAGGAGGTGGGAATACCCAGTTAGATAAGGACTTGCACTAGTTTAAAATTCGATGGATAATTCCATCTTTTATTTAAATTGATTTAGAATTTAAATCATCAAAATCAAATCGGTCTAGATAAAATTCCTTTTAATTTAAAGTATAATCTTTTTCCAATTTAATTTATCAAAATAATTCAAATATTAATACAACAAAATTTTAAATATCTTTTCCATAAATATTGAAATATAGCATTTAATTAATTTCGAAAATCAAGAATATTACTTAAATATTTGAAATATATTTGTATAAATAATTAAACTAATTAGAATTAGTTTTCAAAAATCGAGTGGGCACGAAATAAATTTCATGTCTCTCTTGAACAAAAATAGTTTTCGAAATCGCTACTTATGTTTGCGCCATTTAATAAAAATAATCATTATTAAATAATGTTTGCCAATTCTCGACGCGATGCAAAAATACAAATATTTAAATACTTATTCTTCTATACGGAAAATCTTTTAATAAAATATTTTATATGAATATACATACTAACTCGCAATTTCGCACGCGACGTACAAACACGAATAACGCAAACTCGTACGCGACGTACAATTACGAATAAAAATCAATACCAAATTATTTAGAAAGAAAAAAGCATAGTAGAAAATTTTAGGGGTTTTACATCCTACCCAACTTAAAAAAATTTCGTCCTCGAAATTTAGGAATAGGTAGGGTTGAGAAGATAGGGAAGATAAGATTAGGTTATTGAACGAGGCAATAATGACGTTTAACACAAGCATGCAATTCGTAAGTAATGTTCTCGTTATCTACTAAAAATATCTCACGGCTACGAACCGAATGAGGATTGCTAGTTAACACAATGAAATAAGGAAGAATTAAGGGTTAAAGTATAATCATGATACGACATAGAATAAGGAGACAAGGGATCGACTAGATTAAGGGCAATCAATTGAGAGAAGTCATATAGGTTTATTGTTGAATCATTCTCGAGTTCCGAGAAGGTTGTGAAGTTGAATCTACGGTCGAGAAAAAGGACGAGGAACTCAAGGTAGGGATAAAGTTACATTGGTAGGTCAGTGGCTAGCTATCTCCGCGTATACACAACTTCATGGTCATAGGAGAATAGTTTGGCCAATCAATCAAGTACATGCCCCGTCCAGAATAGGTAACAGACGAAGGCCATCACAGTCCAAGGAAGATGATTTGAATTCTAATATGTGATTTAAAGGCATTTAGATGATTCAAAGAGATTTGTCAAGGCAGTCGCGGATGAGCCTCTAGGGCAAGTTTATCTATGTTCCCATCCACGTAAATGATATACGAAAAGCAAACCTAGTGCAATAGGTTGATCAGACCATCATGTACCGGTTATGATTAGACAATATGTTCGTGGGAGCGACCCAATAAAACATATGTCATGATCAAGCTTGATAAAGAATACGCTTGCAAAACTAAGCTATTTTAGCATCATAGGTAGATAAAATAATAAGTAAAGGGTAATGATGAAAGAAATCAATTAGTCTAAGATCTGATAAAATCTAAGTTTCGCCCAAAATTTGGGCCTATGCAGTCGGCTTGGTTGACTAGATAAGTTAGGGTCTACTAAGTGTTATGGTCCAATGAATTTATCAATATCGTTTACAAGAAAAAAGGGTTTGTTAGGTAGTGAGATATTCTACCCCACTTAAAAGAATTAAACTAATGGTGCGATAGGTACATCAATCAAGATAAAATGCAAGGTTAAGCATGTAAGGAATTAAGTAGAACAAAATCCTATATCGGTTCGAAAGAATTGAGTCGAGATCCATGGTCGATAAATATATTGATATCATGGTAAAGGTTACAACTAGTCTTTATGACCCGAAAGTCGTACCATAAAAATAGAGTACAAGGGAACGTGTTTTAGTGGCACGTGATATAACTACATGAAGGTGAGCTCGCCTAGGTCTTACATGTGAAAGTTGTGGGAAGGAAAAGTCTAGTATTGTGCTCCAAATATCCAAGTCACAATAAAGGACACAAACGAATTTAAATAGAAAGTGGGAGTTCACGAGATAATAATTAACGCACGAAATAATCGATAAGTTAAAAGCACAAAATAAAGATAATTCAGAGTCGAGTAAATCAAGGTAAAATAAGTTAGAAATATAGTTTCTAAAGATATGATAGCCACTTAGATGGAGTATGAGAAAGTCACGATAAAATCTAGGTTTGAGGGAATGTCGAGTGAGTCAAGATTGAGATATCTTCACATAGTTTGGCAGATGACTTAACTACACTTGAGTACATACAACTATCATGGCAATTAATGAGGAATACTTGTATTCCATTAGGGTGACTTGCTTGCTTCTTGGTCTTCTACCAATATATGATCAAATTTCAAATTTCAGGTTCCTCAACAGTTTCGAAATAAGATCTCAAGATACTCCATCAAGTATTTAGTCATAACTTTAAAGTTTAATTTCCTTTAAATAAATTCCAAAAACCCTTCATCATATCTAATGCGGCACAACTAAATTTTCATAATAAGCCATCACTTTTAAGATTTCCCAATTCTCAAAGGTACCTTGAGATAAACTCTTAGCCTATTTTATTAATCGCAAATCATGCGACTCAAGTTAAATCTTTTTTTTCCAAAATTTAAATATCCATAATCAAGGCTTTAAACTTGAAATCTATTTAACCTTTTAAATCATAGATAATATGACAAAATTTAAATTTGAATTTTTTCCTTCAAAGTCGCTTTCATATCCTCCAATTTTTACAAAATTTTTTTTTACCATCATTTCTTCAACTCAAAATTTAATAATCTTATAAATCGTACGACTCAATTTAAAACCTCAAGCTCGCTCAAACTAAACTTACGTCTTCTCTAGTTGTCTAAAAATCATAATTAAAACTCCTTAAATAATCTCGAGATAAACTTTATAATATAACAATCCAAACTTTTGAAGTTAACCATAAATTATGCGTCACAATATAAATAATAAATCATAACTATTTCACCAAAAAAATTCGTAAATCAAAAATTTGTTTTCTCGATTCAGCCATCCTCTTGTGTATACCACCTTGTAATAACAAATAAAATTTTAACTATCCTTTGAAGGCGGTAATATGCTACTACCCAACTTGGAATTAACTAATCCTTAAGATCATATCTCTAGGAAAAATAAATGCCTTTATACTCAAATAAGACCTCAATGCATATTAATTGCCAATGCAATCCATCTAGCCATGTGTTTATCCTATGGGCATATACTAATGTAGCCATCTTACTAACCATATTTAAGCACGAGATGATAGGGTGTTGGTAGAAAGAGTTCAAGCAGGATGTAAATCAAGGAGGTCGAACGAGTGTTCAGAATTTGAAGTCAAAAAAGGATGTCAAGTCGGTGGATGAGATTCTAGAATCTAATTCTATATTGCAGGCCCGCTTGGTGCATTCATGTAACCAAAACGGCAAACTTGACCTGCATGGGCCACCACAAAAATATGTAACGCCCCAGTCCTAAAATACGTAGGATCAAGAACGTAGACATGCCAGCTGTATACATACGAAATATATAGACCTCGTATGTATACATAAGCTGTAAAATGTAGTAATCCAAGACAACTAAATCTCATCCACAATGAAAGGAGTAATCATATAGAAATCAACTTGAATATTTATGATACAATCATTGGGCGGAGACAAAGTCCACTACCAACTAATTTAAATAGAGAAGAATATACAAAGAAAGTGATTGGTCGAGCGAAGCAATGACAAGTCCAAAAGCAGTCATCACGAAGGAAGGAATGACCTTAGCTAGAGCACCTGCAGAAAACATGAACACACACCTGGAGAAAAACCAGGTCCTCAGAGGGACGTAATAAGATACATAATATCATGCCAATAACTGAATAATAAAAGTCCAACAGAAAAGTATGCATGAGTAAAGGTTCCTAACCATTCTATGTGGATTGCAATTTAGAGGACAACGTTCTACGCAGGGGCTGTCTCAAGCATGTAATAAAGAGTGGCCAACAAGTAGCGCTCATCCGAGACACTATCGACCGGGTAACACGTAGCGCTCATCCGAGACACTATCTCCAAAATGTGTGTAAAATAAAAGTAGCCCCTACGCTAGTAGCTCTCCCCTTCCCTCAATGATACTATACGTGTGTCGTAACCATGACACACAAACACGTGTCGTTTCCACCACAGTGTTTAATATAGATAACTGTCAAGTCTTCTAATCATGCATCTATTGACAGTTATTCCTACGCATGCGCACGGGGGATCAGCCCACACACAAGTGACCTCTATATGATACTCACAACTCTCACACACAACTCGTGTACAATCGTGGCAAGTCAATGAGACATACTAAATTTGACGGTAGTCCCTTAACTCTAAGTCAATTTTATAAAATATAGTAATTTGTATCTACATATAATTTAGAAAGAAACAACTTGAAAAATAAACACAACATGCATGATATTGAGCAAGAAATTTAAACAGTAAAGGAAAGGTGTCTTGCCTGATATATCGCCTGTTGTTGTGTAGTGATCCAACAAGTCCTGTTGTGTCCAATAGCAAAGATCGAGGTGGAAAGGTCCAAATTCAAAAGAAATAGGAGTGTATAATTAGTCATGATCAAAGATGGTATATGAGGTGAATTTGCAGAGATAAATATATATAATACTTTGGAAATAGTTATAATACTCGAAAACTAGTTTTTATGAGTCTAAATAATTTATAAGAAATTACTTAAAAGTCAAGAAAAAATTGTTTTCGGGCAAAAACTCTAAGTTGAAAAATATGCTCTTGGGTAAAATACTATATTTCACCAATTAAAAGTTATTTTAGAAATATTTGAAAATATCACTAAATCGTTAGGTCGAAATTTATTTTATCACTTGTAAAGATATATCGGAAGTCAAGGAATCTTGCTAGGAAAAATAAATTTTTGTAGAAGACTAATTTTTCATTTAGCCACCGTATTTAATAAGAATCTAGGAAATATGGTAGGGCTACTAAATTTTGTAAAAATGTTTTTATTATTATTATTATTATTTTTTAAAAATCTTTGTTATCTATTTATTTAATAAAACTAATTAATACAATAATAATTTTAATAATATCACTTGTAACAATATATATATTAATAATATAATTATTTTATACACTATTAATTATATCGTACAAAAATAATACTAATAATAATCTTAACAAAAACCAACAGCACACTGTTGTTCCTCTCAAATCAGCAAAAGACAAGTTAACATTTAAGTACAATAGATAGAGAATCAAAAAGAGAGAGAGAGAGAGAGAGTACATTAAAAGGGAAAAAACAGAGAGAGAAGGGGGAGAAGTGAACGGAGAGGGGACTTACTACGGTCGGCGGTCGAGAGGTGAGGCAACGGCGGAGTCGAGCACGCCTGATGCGGAGGCGGAATGACTAACTGCATCGGGCGACGCAGTCTCCCGGTCGGTGGAGGCGACCGATCGGTGAGGGAAGTCGGGCGGCGCTCTCGACCACTGATTCGCCGGTGATAGCGAGGTCGGGCCGGACGACTGCTCCGCGGCGGTGAGGAGGTCGGCCGGCACGCGGATGGGCTCACGGATAGGCGTGAAGGCGGGGAACTCGGCCGGGACTGGCGGAAGGAGGCGTGCGTCCTACGGCACGAGGGGGTTCGTCGAGGCGGCGCAGCGGCGGCGAAGTTCGGGACGCGAGAGGAGGTCGTGGCGGCTCCGGTAGTCGGCACGGCGGCTCAGCGAGGTGAGTTTAGGGTTAGGGTTCCCTTCTTTCTATTTTTTTCTCTGGTGGTGGTGGTGGTGTTTTTGCCCACTGGTGGCCGGGATATGGTGGCGGTGTCGGCGGCTGTAGTAATGACGGTGTTGCGGGTGGTGTTTGCGGTGTTGGCCGCCGGTGGAGTCGGGTGACGGCTCCGGGGCGGCTGATCGGAGGGGGCGCGGTCAGTACGGAAGGGGTTCTCGTCGGAAGGTGTGGACGAGGGAGACGAGCGACCGGGGACTCCTGGTGCAGCGTCCGCCTGACACGGCCGTCGGCCTATCGTGGGAGTCGAAAGGCCTAGTTGGCAGGTTACAGTAGTAGAGGAGACGACGTCGAGGACATGGGGAGGGACTGGATTAGGGTGTTGTCTTGTCCGGGGTTGTGTCCCGACACGAGGTGGACGTCCGGTTTGTCGGACGAAAAAAATGTATATGTAAAAATAAAATATAGTGGATGGAGAATGGCGACACCGACACGATGCACGGATTTAATAGGGAGTTTATGGATGAGTACCTCTCCTTATATAGGAGGTGGGAATACCCTGTTAGATAAGGACTTGCAATAGTTTAAAATTCGATGGATAATTCCATCTTTTATTTAAATTGATTTAGAATTTATATCATCAAAATCAAATTGGTCTAGATAAACTTCCTTTTAATTTAAAGTAAAATATTTTTCCAATTTAATTTATCAAAATAATTCAAATATTAATACAACAAAATTTTAAATATCTTTTCCATAAATATTGAAATATAGCATTTAGTTAATTTTGAAAATCAAGACTATTACTTAAATATTTGAAATATATTTGTATAAATAATTAAACTAATTAGAATTAGTTTCAAAAATCGAGTAGGCACGAAATAAATTTCATGTCTCTCTTGAACAAAATTAGTTTTCGTAATCGCTACTTATGTTTGCGCCATTTAATAAAAATAATCATTATTAAATAATGTTTGCCAATACTCGACGCGATGCAATAATACAAATATTTAAATACTTATTCTTCTATACGGAAAATCTTTTAATAAAATATTTTATATGAATATACATACTAACTCGCAATTTCGCACGCGACGTAAAAATACGAATAACGCGAACTCGTACAGACGTACAATTACGAATAAAAATCAATACCAAATTAATTTAGAAAGAAAAAAAATCATAGTAGGAAATTTTAGGGGTTTTACACCCATGAAGCCGTCGGCAGGAGGAATGCTGGCGCGGGATCAGGAATGCTGGACGCGGGATCAGGAATGCTGGACGACGAGGGAGGAGTCGCCAACCTGCTGGAACTGCCCTATCTCGGTAATGGACCGGGAACAGAACGGTACACTGGCGTACTCAGAGATGAGGTTGAGGGTACAGAATCTCCATCTCCAGCCTGAGGCATACGGGACTGCCTAATTTAATATCCTCCGCGTCGTCCAGATGTTCTAGTCATACCTGATAATAACATATGACAATAAAACAAATATACATATTTATATGATAGACATCACAGATTTTTGAAAAATATCATAGTTACAGATAAAAGTGTCACTAAAGTGTTACTAAAGTGTTACATATTTATATGATAAAAGTGTCACTAAAGTGTCAAATATGATGATAAAACAAACGTACAAATTTAATCCTCTTCTGAAAATTCATCTTGTTCGTTTAGCTCATCATCTTCTTCTTCTTCTTCTTCCTCCTCTACATCTTCACTTTCATCTACGTCTTTCTCTTCAGATAATTCTACTTCTTCTACACAATTAGATGTGTAATGAGGAACTTCCGTCGTGTCCACTTCTATAATATTTGTTACAAGAGGTAGTTCATCCTCTTGATAAGCTATATCATCAACCTCAAAGGTATTTCTAGCTTTGGTCTTGTATACTGCCCACCAGTCCGACCTTGTTGTTCCCCGTTTAGGATAACTTATGAAGTACACAAGCTGAGCCTGACTTGATAGGACAAATGGTTCGTAGGCTTGATATCGACGCCAATAGTTTATATCCACAAGACCGTGCTTGTCTACTTTCCAATCTTGACCTTCAATCGGATCGAACCAATCACACCTGAATAACACAATCTTAGCAGGCTCTATTCCATAACTATATGTCAGCTCCACAGTCTCCCGTAGGACGCTATAGAAATCGTTGCCCGCATCAGCATCTTTGTAGTTCGAAGATTTGATACACAAACAGCTATTTTTGGTGGAGTCGAGATTCACGAAGTTGTCTCTGATCGGGCAAGTTGTTGACTTGAACCTAAACCCATTAACACAGTAGCTTGGCTATATATTTTGCAGCATAAATTAGTCCCTTGGCTAGCGTTCTAATAGACTCATTCTCAAGTCTTGCGTATGGACGATCGACCTAAATACCACGAAAAAATAAAGTAAGCTCATTCTCAATCAAGTGTATATACTGAAAGGTAATTGTAGAGTTCTCAAGTCTTACATATGCACTCAACCATGATGGAAAATAATGCCTCATTTCTTGTTCTATTTTTTCTATTATGTGTGGCCTACCTGACCTCACTTCATCATTAAATGCTGAAAACAACATCGTTCAATTAATGTAATAGTATAATAATTAACACTATTAAAATAATGTAGACATATTAATTACTTACCCCTCCATCTTTTTTACTTCATCATCGTCACAGTTGAGTAATACATACACCTGAGCAGCCCTTAGCTCATCATCGTTCAGATATCGCTTCTTCATTTTACCCGATGGCTTTCCTGGAGCATTGAATACCTTCAGTATTGTATCATTACATTCATGATCTCCGTCATCGTTTCTGGAAGCTCTCGTTCTATTAGTTGCAACATGAGGCTTGAAATACATCGAACAAAAGTTTGTAATCTCCTCGAGAACATAGGCTTCACAAATAGAACCCACGACCCGTGCCTTATTTTTTACCTTTCTTTTTAGGTGATTCAAATGTCGCTCGAACGGGTACATCCATCGATATTCGATGGGTCCACCAACACGTGCCTCATAGGATAGATGAATCGACAAATGCTCCATAGAGTCGAAGAATCTAGGAGGAAACACCCTCTCTAGCTTGTACAGTGTTACCGTAATGTCCTTCTCTTGCTTTTCTAGATGATCAACGAGCAATTTCTTAGAACAAAGACCCCTGAAGAATATGCTAAGCTCCGTCAATGGATCCCAAACTGCCTGCGGTAAGAATTCTCAAAATACAATCAAAATTAACCTATCCATGAATACGTGACAATCGTGTCTCTTCATACCCGTCAATTTGTTTTCCTTCGGATCGACACACCTTCTCAGATTTAACACGTATCTGTCTAGAAATTTTAGGCCCTGGATCCACCGACAAAGTCTCACTTTATCCTCCTTGTCCAGTGAGAAAATTGACTTCGGCATGAACTGTTTTTCATTCTCCTCTATCAAATGCAACGCAGGGCGTTTGCATATTTATTCTAAGTCCAACCTGGCCTTGGGATTGTCTTTCATTTTTTTTCTTTACGTCCATCACAGTATTAATTATGTTATCAAACACATTCTTCTCAATATGCAAGACATCAAGATTATGTCGGATCAGATTGGTACTCTAGTATGGCAGATCCCAGAATATGTTTCTCTTTGTCCAGTTATGATCTCTACCAAATCCATCGTACTTGTACCCAGTTGTAGGATCTTCGATAGCACTTGGAAAATCTATAACCTCCTTCCATATCGTGGCTCCGCACCACCTTGGCAGTGGATCACCCTTCTCTACAATGCCGGCACGGAATGCATTTCTGTTCCTTCTGAACGGATGATCTTTTGGCAGAAATTGCCGATGACAATCAAAGAAGCACGATTTTCCTTCGTGTTTCAAGCGAAAAGCCTTAGTACGGCCCATGCAATACAGACATGAGAGATAGCCATGAGTGCTCCCTCCAGATAACATTCCATAGGTCAAAAAGTCATTGATGGTCCATATAAGGGTTGCCTTCATCTGAAAATTCTGCTTCATGGAAACATCGTACGTGTTAGCACCTACTTTCCATAACTGATTCAACTCATCTATCAAAGGATGTAAGTACACATCAATGTTCATATTGGGATTGTTCCTCTTGGGATTATTCGGACCAGAAATTATAACGGTTAGAAATATGTACTGAGTCTTCATGCACATCTAAGGCGGAAGGTTATACGGAGTGACAATCACAGGCCAACACGAATACTGGGATCCCGAAAGACCAAAAGGAGTAAAACCGTCAGAAAATAGCCCCAACCTGATATTACGCGGATCTGAAGCAAAATCAGTATACACTCGATCAAAGTGCTTCCACGCTTCTCCATCGGATGGGTGATCCAACACTCCTTCAATCTGTTCTCGTATGTGCCAACTCATATTTTCGGCCGTCTCTTTCACCATAAATAATCTTTGCAACCGCGGTGTTAAAGACAAGTAGTACATTGAATCGGTCGGTCTTCTTGCACTGGTAGACCTTCATGTACTAGTTGTCTTATAGCGACCAGCACCATAAAATCTACACACATCTGCGTCCTTGTCGTCTTTGTAGTACAGCATGCACCCATTGCGACAAGAATCGATTTTCTCGTATCCCATCCAGAGCGATCTCACCATCCTTTTAGACCGATAGAAGTCTTTAGGTAACTTAGCACCCGCCGACAAGATCTCTATAATCAACTCCAACACTCGCTTGTAGCATTCTTACGACATGTTAAAATCTGACTTAATGCTCAACGGTCTTGTAACCACCTCCAACGGTGAATGATCCTCACAACTAGGATACAATGGAGTCCTTGCATTCTCCAGCAACTTCATAAACTTTGCAGCATCGACGTTCGGTGCCTCCTCAGCTGGATCATGAACGAAACTAGGCCCCACAGCGTCAAAAACTATGTTCACGCACCCATCGTCGTATGCATGATTATCTGAAACAAAATTAGGTCCCGCATGCATATACGGCTCAACATAAGGCTATGGCTTTGATGCTAAAGACACAAGTTCTCTTTGTACGATCCACGGATAGTAATTAGGCGTGAAACCCCTCGAGTACAAATGATACGTCACTTCCACTTCTGGATAATATTTCATATTATGATATTTCACACACGAATACTTAATTTTGGTGCCGTCCATGTATTGAGGGAATGCCTTAGCAAACTGCAGGAACTGCTCTACTCTCGCTATGTATTCATCCTGCACACCACACATATCATCAGGACGACGATTGTACATCCATAAATGATCTCGCAAGTAGTAATTCATATCCATTTGGAAATAATTCTGCAAAGATGGACGCACATGTTCAGCGCAGTAACTAGTCAAATTGGGTGAAGTTGAGTTGACTAAGTCAATATCTTGGACAAACTAGTCAAACTGGATAAAGTTGACTAAGTTTAGGCAATTATCATTCACTAGACATAGACATGGAAGAAACACCGATATTTGTAGTGTCCCCACAAGAAAATTAAAGCACTTTTCTATTTCTCCAACTAGCAATCTCCCGAAGGATATCTCTCACTATATATATATATATATATATATATAAGATTTGAATAAACAGTGTGGGAATTTATTAGTTTTCTTAAATATCAGGCATACATACAAATTACTAGGCATGAGCATTATTCGATTTTGGACCGAAAAGCGAACTGAACCGAATCATTAAAAAAACTGGTTCGGTTTTAGTTTTTAAAATACTAAAATTTCTAATTTGGTTTCACTTTTGGGTTTCGACTTCGGTCCAAATCCGAAAACCAAATAAGACTTGTGCAATTATGTAATACTTGACACACATACACTAGAACTCACTCTCAAACTCTCTAATTTAACCCACACACACATTGAATCTAAACAAAACCCAAGGGGCTAAACCCTTGGCGTCTAAGAGAACAGACAAAGGAAGGGGGGAAGGGTCTGTTGCTTGCTGTAACTACAACTCCTACTGCTAGGCTACTGCTATTGCTAGGCTGCGGCTACTACTAGGCTACTGCTTCTGCTGCTCCTAGCTACTAATGCTCTGCGTAATGGTACTGCTAATCCCTCACTCTCTCACTCACACTCTAGGACAACACATATATCAATCTATTATATATATAAACAAGATCCAAACTCTAAACAACCCAAAGTCATCTATATGTATCGAAGTATATATATACATATCTACTCAAAAACTGAGATTGCAATATAGAGATATATACATCATCTCAAATCCAAATATAGCAAGCCCCTATATATCATAACCTTACCCCACATGAATCTCATGCATATTAAATCTCAGCTATATATCACTACACTACATATATGAACTAAACATACCAAGCCAACACATTTCTATTCCACATACATATATCTCAGGAAACTGAGTATACAACCAACATCTTCTAAACATTCAATTTAACTCAAACCCCCAACTCAACTCCCAGTCAACAAACTAAACCCAACCTTGTATCTCAGAAATTCCAAACTCAATCTCAGGAAAACCTGAGATTGTATTTCAATTGCCAAACCCCACAATCTAAATAAAACCCAAAACATGTCAAGAGGGGTCGTATGTGTTTGTGTGCATACAAATGTGTCCAAGGGTCGTGTCAGTATCCAAACAACTATCCTGGGTCGAAGTATCAGAACTGCACAGATAGTGGGTGTGTGCGAGGTGGAGGAGGAGGAGGAGGAAAGGAGCTAGGTTAGGGTTTACCTGAGGAAGAGGAGGAGGTGCTCGGATTGGGGGGAAGGAGCTCGACGGGGGGGAGGAGGGAGTCACGGGGGTGGGGGGGGAGGGGGGAACTCGAGGGAAAATTAGAATTTTCGAGTGAGGGGAAAAAAGTGAAACGGTGTGCCCTAAGTAAAAATGTTAGCGACGGCAAGAGTGGTCGTCTCTAAACGTCACATAATTTTAATATATGGCGACATATTTTAATAATATGTTGCTGAAAGTCGCTATTCAGCGACGTAATTTAACTCATGTCGCTGAACATCGTAATTCAGCGACGTTTTGCAATGTCAATAGAATAGATTCGCTATATTACATATTTAGCGACAGTATTTTATTCCACTACTAAAATATCATCAAATAGCGACATAATTTAGCGACGGCAGGAAATGACGTCGCCATTAGCGACAACTTTATAAACACAGGAGTTTTCTATGTCGCTGAATCGCGACGTTCAGTAACGTATTATAAGTATATGTTGCCATGTTTGCAACGTTTAGCGACGTCAACACGTGACGTCGCTAAGTTATTTTACTTAGGGCACGCGCTGCCTTCTTTCCCCCTCACTCTCACTCGAAAACTTCCAAAAATTTTAATTTCCCCCCCACCCCCTCGGCGACTCCCTCTCCCTCTGTCAGTACCCTCCCCCCCGGCGACCCCCTCCCCCCCGGCGACTCCCTCCTCCTCCTCGAGATCCTCCTCCTCGAGCTCCTCCTCCCCCAATCCGAGCTCCTCCTCCTCTTCCTCAGGTAAACCCTAACCTAACTCCTCTCCTTCCTCCTCCTCCTCTCCCACGGACATACACACACACACGGACACACGGACACACATCGTGTCCCCAAAGAGTTTGGTTTATTTTTGGACACATTGTGTCGAGTATTTGGACACGGGTTTGGTTTGGGAGACACGTACACACATGACACTTGTATATGAATCCTTGACTTTGGTTTGGACACTTGACTTTGGTTTGGACACTTGACTTTGGTTTGGACACTTCTATAAATATTGTTTGGTTGCCCAAAAAATAACAAATGAGAGCAATTAAAATAAAATAACTGCATTTATATATTTGTTCCAGTTTACAAATTATTTTTACATAATATCTAATGGAAATTTATGACAATAATACATAATATATGAACTGTTAAAATGACATAATACATAATATTTCCATCAAATGACTAATCACATGCCACAACAACAATATTGATAAATTTAAAGAATACATAATGTTTCATTTCCGAAAATTACAAAATAGTGAATACATAATACAAGACATGATATGACACTCGAAGGCAACAACAACATTATTGTTTCTAGCAAATGAATTGATGACAAGAATCATTAGAAGCATATTGCCTATACTTGTTTCCAGAAAATTGACTAATCACAGGCAGAATACAGATCATGTTTCTAGCAAATGACTAATCACAGGCAGCTTTAACAACATTAATTAATTGATCATAGTTCATTAGAGCATTGTCAACTTGTTGGCTCTGATCGAGGTGCAATCCCATATCATGAAAATGTGCCTCTTCACCAATCATACTTAATGAGGAATACAACAAAGTCATAAGACCATCAACAAGTTAAGATCATCACTGCCATTTGAAATTCATTTTAAGAATCTGAAATGTTGACGATATATACCCAAGGTTCACAATATCGGTATCGGTATCGGAATCGGTATCGGACTATTCCTATGAGTATTGGTATCGACGATATCGGTAATATCGACGGTATCGTATCGGAGTATCGGACTTTGGTATCAGAAAACAAATAATTATTAATAAATTATTTACATTTAAAAACATATATTTTATACATTTAGGCATAATTTTAAGTATTTCAGCATTATTTCTTAGTAGTTTTGAAATTATATGAAATAGTAGTCACCCTTACCGATTGGTTTTTCCTTATTTAACGACGTCTCCTGACGTCGCTAAAATGGGTTATTTTAGTAGTGGTATTGGTATTGGGATACCAATAGCGATAAGGTAAAAGGTACCTTGGTAGGTACTGACTAGAAATAGGATTTTGACTTAGATTTGACCTTATTTGACCAAGGTTGACTATTTATTAGTTGGGATAGAGATTTATTAGTTACTTTTATAAACCGTGATATGTTAAATGCCTGCAGCTGCATCGTAGCTGTCACCCTCATTTTCCGTATTTCGTATTTATGCTCGTAGTTGGATTTTGGCTTGTATTTTTTTTTTTAATTTTCTCGACTTGCAGAATTTTGGGTTCTTTCGTATTTCGGGTTTTGGTTCGGCTTGGTTTTAATTGGTTTGGTTTAGTTGGTTGGTTTAATATGTAGTGGAACACCTTAACCTACACTCTTCCCTCATTTCTACCACAACCACCCTCATTATATCCCCACCTAACTTTCTCTCTCCTCTTTACTCTCCATTAATTTTCTTCTTCTTCTTCTTCCTTCTTCCACACAACACCACACCATAGGCAAGTGCTCCTTGCCACTACATAAGGACCCAATATTATTTGTCCATTAGCTTAAGGAGATGGTTTTGAACAATCTTAGGTCTTGATGTTTTGTGTTTTGAAGCTTCATCTGTTCTAGATCTAACTTTTTCCCATTTTCGAAAATTAGTGGTTTTGATCTATTTTGAGTTGGTTTTGGTGGGTTTTGATGCCTCTATGTTGTAGAGAATCAAATTTCACCCAAGTTAGAACTTTAAAAAATCCGAATTTGGAGTTTTATTGGCATAGTTGTGAGATTTTGAACTTGGAACCCATTGTTAGTGTTCTTCTCAGCCAACTTGGAGAAGAAGAAGGCCACCCGGACCGTTCTCCCGCGCGCACTCCGCTGCGCTGCGCCCTTGCGCGCGCCGCCGTGCTGTGCTGCGCCCTCCCGCGCGCACTCCGCTGCGCTGCGCCCTCCCGCGCACACTCCGTGCCGCGTTCTCCCGCGCGCACTCCGCTGCGCTGCGCCCTTGCGCGTGCCGCCGTGCTGCGCTGCGCCCTCCCGCGCGCACTCCGCTGCGCTGCGCCCTTGCGCGCGCCGCCGTGCTGTGCTGCGCCCTCCCGCGCGCACTCCGTGCCGCGTTCTCCCACGCGCACTCCGCTGCGCTGCGCCCTTGCGCGCGCCGCCGTGCTGCGCTGCGCCCTCCCGCGCGCACTCCGCTGCGCTGCGCCCTCCCGCGCGCATTCCGTGTCGCGTTCTCCCGTGCGCACTCCGTGCCGCGTTCTCCCGCGCGCACTCCGCTGCGCTGCGCCCTTGCGCGCGTCGCCGTGCTGCGCTGCGCCCTCCCGCGCGCACTCCGCTGCGCTGCGCCCCGCGCGCCTCGTCGGACGCGCCCTCGCGCGTTCTGGCTCCGCGTTGCCCCCGCTCGCGTCTTTGGGTGTGTTGCGGTTGTTCCTCGAGCGCGTCTCTTGACGCCGCTCGCGCACCCTAGCCCGAGCCTTGCCCGGCGCCCCCCTTGGGTCGCCTTTAGCCCAGTACACCCTGTGCTCTGGTGGACCTTGGTCCTTGGTTTCTGGCTAAATTTTGTTTTCTGAGATTTTCTTGTCCACCACACGACTTGACTTGGTCTAACACGTCTTGACACGATTTTCCATGATTTGACATGATTCGGCTTGCGGCTAGTTTTCTCCTATCTTGTTAATAACTTGGCGTATAACTTCGTAACTTGGTAACTTGAACCTGTAACTTGATAACTCGGCTTGACTTGAAAGTGGCCCGCAGTGGCGCACTCCTGACTTGACATGACTTGACTTGCCCTGATAACATGTAACTTGACTTGTCTTGACACCGTGGGTGTACTACTTGTTGCTCTGTGCAAATTACTTGTCTTGTCTTGCATCATGTCTAGGACGTAACTTCCTGGGTACCACGGCCAGGGACTCGCGCTAAATTGGATTAGGCTAATTATTAGATCAAACTAGAACATAGAGAATTCCCAGTCACAGGCAATCTCGTTATCTGGGCGCTTTAATGGACTTGTAGCTTGTCGACGAGTAGAGCACATTTCCAGCACACTGTCATGTGTTGCACCCTCTAAGTCACCTAAGGGTACATTTGTCTCCCGGGCAATGTACCCACCTATAACTCTCAACCCGCGGAAGGATAACTGGATGGTCTGCAGGGCTTGGGATTTGGAATTCTCACTTGCATCTTGTTAGTAATTAGGCTTGTGATAACCCTAGTTAGTTAAAGTAGTAAGCCGTAGTACTTGCTTGGCCGATTGTGAATGAATGGTGTCCAGCTCTGTCTAAGTCTTGTCTAGCCCCTACACCTGGAACTCTTGATCTTGATTGCTTTACTTATTTCTAACGATAAATGGGTAGAGGCAGTGAGCTATTCAGCGAAGGGTTACAATCCCGGTCCTTGTTTGGTTTAAGGATTGTAATCTGGCTCCCGGAATGGTTCCATGTCCCTAGTCGTTTATCGCCCTGTGTACTTTTATTACTTGTACTTTCCTTTATTCTTATGTTCTGATATGCTGGCTTTTGTTCTTATTTGTGGCCTCCTTTGTGGCACTTGCTCTTTCTGGGGTTTGACCCAGCTGGTTTTGTGTGGCCAGATTTCGGAGCAGCTCCCGAAGATCTACCGAGCTTCCAGCCCAATGGTGACAACTAGACGGAAACCGGGCCAAGAGTGGGTTTTCCTTTTTGTTTCACCCACTTATATGTAAATTTATTCTTTTGAGGCGTTTAGCCGACGAGCACCTGTTAGCTCGATGCACATTTACTTACCGTCTGCCTACGGGCTGTAAACATGATTAACAAATCCTAGGGTTGATCATGTATGACTGAACTCTTGCTAGTCCTATCATTTTGTATGACTAGCTTCATGATCATCCAATATGTAATATTTGGGACGCCTTATATATATATATTTGATGCTCTAACATCTTGTAACTCTGTTAATTGCTTGAGATTGAGACAATAGGCTTGACCTTAAGAAACTGCTGGCTTGTAGTAAACCCTCATATCTAGACAGCCGTGACCGTATAGTTGAGATGTATTCTATTTCAATATACGTAGCTGGCTGTGTCTGCCCCCGCTCTCCAGTATTCTGGTTCTGGGGCGTGACAGTAGCTCAGGGATATGACTGAGAGCGTGACATATATGGTTGTCACATTAAGGATCTTTGAGGAGGTGACATGTTGTGAAAAGATATATCCGTAGGAGAACTATATATAAGGATATATCTTTTCACAATATTTCACATTGTCAAAGACCCTTAATGTACCAACCATGTTACCGTGGTATTGGTATTTGGGATACCAATAACGATAAGGTAAAGGGTACCAATAGCGATAAGGTAAAGGGTACCAACTTAAGGTATTGGTATTGGGATACCAATAGCGATAAGGTAAATGGTACCTTGGTAGGTAATGACTAGAAATATGATATTTGACTTAGATTGGACTAAGAGTTGACAAAGTCAACTATAGGTCAACCCTTGACCTACTTTGACCTTGTTTGACTTTGTTTGACTTAGTACAACCTAGTTTGACCTAGATTGTATATCATTGTTATTAGTAACTGTCCGCTACTAATGTGTGTCCCTAATAAGACATAATATACGAATTTGTGCCTGTTGGATAATGTGTGTCCATCTTTGCAGAATTATTTTCAAATGGATATGAATTACTAATTGCAGAATCGTTCATGGATGTACAATCGTCGTCTTGATGATATGTGTGGTGTGCGGGATGAATACATAGCGGGAGTAGAGTAGTTCCTGCAGTTTGCTAAGGCGTTTCCTCAGTACATGGACGGCACCAAAATTAAGTGTTCGTGTGTGAAATGTCATAACGTGAAATATTATCCAGAAGTGGAAGTGACATATCATTTGTACTCGAGGGGTTTCATGCCTAATTACTATCAGTGGACCGCACACAGAGAACTTGTGTCTTTAGCATCAGAGCCGGAGCCTTATGTTGAGCCATATATGCATGCGGGACCTAATTTTGTTTCAGATAATCATGCATACGACGACGGGTGCGTGAACATAGTTTTCGATGCTGCGGGGCCTAGTTTCGTTCATGATGCACCTGAGGAGGCACCGAACGCCGATGCTTCATAGTTCATGGAGTTGCTGGAGAATGCAAGGACTCCATTGTATCCTGGTTGTGAGGATCATTCACCGTTAGAGGTGGTTACAAGACTGTTGAGCATTAAGTCAGATTTTAACATGTTGCAAGAATGCTACAACCGAGTATTGGAATTGATTATAGAGATCTTGCCGGCGGATGCTAAATAGCCTAAAGACTTCTACCGGTCTAAGAGGATGGTGAGATCACTCTGGATGGGATACGAAAAAATCGATTCCTGTCGCAATGGGTGCATGCTGTACTACAAAGACGATAAGGACGCAGATGTGTGCAGATTTTGTGGTGCTGATCGCTATAAGATAACTAGTACAGGAAGGTCTACCGGTGCAAGAAGATCGACCGATTCAATGCACTACTGCCTTTAACGCCGCAGTTGCAAAGGTTATTTATGGTGAAAGAGACGGCCGAAAATATGAGTTGGCACATGTGAGAACAGATTGAAGGAGTGTTGGATCACCCATCCGATGGAGAAGCGTGAAAGCACTTTAATCGAGTGTATCCTAATTTTGCTTCAGATCCGCATAATGTCAGATTGGGACTATCTTCTGACGGTTTTACTCCTTTTAGTCTTTCGGGATCCCAGTATTCGTGCTGGCCTGTGATTGTCATTCCGTATAACCTACCGCCTTGGATGTGCATGAAGACTCAGTACATGTTTCTAACCGTTATAATTTCTGGTCCGAACAATCCCAAGAGGAACATTGACGTGTACTTACAGCCTTTGATAGATGAGTTGAATCAGTTATGGGAAGTAGGCGCTAACACGTACGATGTTTCCAGGAAGCAAAATTTTCAGATGAAGGCAACCCTTATGTGGACCATCAACGACTTTTCGGCCTATAGAATGTTATCTGGATAGAGCACTCATGGCCGTCTCTCATGTCCGTATTGTATGGACCGTAGTAAGGCTTTTCGCTTGAAACACGGAGGAAAACCGTGCTTCTTTGATTGTCATCGGCAATTTCTGCCAAAAGATCATCCGTTCAGAAGGAACATGAATGCATTCCGTGTCGGCGTTGTAGAGAAGGGTGATCTACCGCCAAGGTGGTGCGGAGCCATGATATGGGAGGAGGTTAAAGATTTTCCAAGTGCTATCGAAGATCCTACAACTGGATACAAGTGCGATGGATTTGGTAGAGATCATAACTGGACAAAGAGGAGCATATTCTGGGATCTGCCATACTGGAGTACCAATCTGATCAGACATAATCTTGATGTCATGCATATTGAGAAGAATGTGTTTGATAATATAATTAATATTGTGATGGACGTAAAGGAAAAAATGAACGACAATTCCAAGGCCAGGTTGGACTTAGAAGAAATATGCAAACGCCCTGCGTTGCATTTGATACAGCAGAATGGAAAACAGTTCCTGCCGAAGTCAATTTTCTCGCTGGACAAGGAGGATAAAGTAAGATTTTGTCGGTAGATCCAGGGCCTAAAATTTCCAGACGGATATGTGTCCTATCAAGTCAGGCTCAGCTCGTGTACTTCACAAGTTATCCTAAACGGAGAACAACAAGGTCGGACTGGTGGGTAGTATGCAAGACCAAAGCTAGAATTACCTTTGAGGTTGACTATATAGCTTATCAACAGGATGAACTACCTCTTGTAACAAATATTATAGAAGTAGACACGACAAAAATTCTTCATTACACATCTAATTGTGTAGAAGAAGTAGAATTATCTGAAGAGGAAGATGCAGATGAAAGTGAAGATGTAGAGGAGGAAGAAGAAGAAGAAGATGAGCTAAACGAACTAGATGAATTTTCAGAAGAGGATTACAATCTGTGATGTCTATCATATAAATATGTATTTTTGTAATAATAAATCTGTGACACTTTAGTGACACTTTTATCTGTGACCATGATATTTTTCAAAAATCTGTGATGTCTATCATATAAATATATATTTTTGTTTTATTGTCATATGTTATTAACAGGTATGACTAGATCTGGACGACGCGGAGGATTTTACGTCAGGCTGTCCCGTCAGCCTCGTCCTGGGGATGGAGAGGGCAGTTCCGTACCCTCATCCTCATCTCCGAGTACACCAGTGTACCGTTCTATTCCCGGTCCATTATCAGGACAGGGCAGTTCCAGCAGGTTGTCGACTCCTTCCTCGTCATCCAGCCTTCTTGATCCGTCGTCCAGCCTTCCTGATCCTCCGTCCAGCATTCCTCCTGTCGACGGCTCTACGGGAGGAGCCGACGCTGAGCATATGGAGGACGGCGATCAGACTGATCCTGCCCAGACAGGAGGTGAGAGCGACCCTCCATGCGCTCCCCCGGGCGAGACACATATGGAGATTTGGACGGACGGACCTATGAAGTAAGTTAATTAATTAATATATATTTCTCAAATGATTATATGTACATATATATTCATGAAAAATTATTATTGTATAGATATCGGCCATCTGCAGTACAGAGACAGCTGGGGATATTTCTGAGGCAGACCTATGGTGGACCTTGGATTAACTACTCAGATGCTCCCGCAGATAGGAAGACCTTTTGGTTCGCCCACTTCAAGGTAAAAAATTTATTAATTTTTAAATTTTAATAATTATTTATGTATATTATACAACTTTTGTATTTTACTTCTTGTAGAGGACCTATTTCTATCCACCACACCGGGCGGCGAGGATCGAGGGCCAATTTTCTGCCGTCGCAGCCAAGCTCATCCGTGATGCGATCGACGACCAGAAGCGTCGTGATCATGCCGGACAGCCGATCCATGGTTGGATTACGCCAGAGCAGTGGACTGCGATGAAGGCTAGATTCAGCTCTCGCAGTTACCAGGAGCGGTCTGAGAAGGCCAAGGTGGCGCGATCGAGCGCCGGTAAGTGGTGTGGTGGCTCCATTCCGATGACAGAATATTTTCGTCGTCTGGTACGTTTCCTATGACGGGCATTAATTTATATATAGTTCGAAAGAATGTTTAATACTTATAATAGGTAATATATTTTAACAGATAAAAAGGGGTGAGGACCCGAACATGGTGACCGTCTTCCTGGTCACCCATCGGAGGGCTGGGGAGTTCATTGACGAGAGGGCGACGCAGGTATATGTACGTTCTATTCTTTATATTAATTTACTATAATTTAGAAAACAGGAAAATAGATATCAATATAGACTTTAGCAAACACTTACACGTTAGCAAACATGTTCTAGGCCGAGTTTGTTCGGCTACAGGAGGAGGCGGCTGCTGTTGCTGCTGCTACTAGTGCGCAAGCAGAGGGAGGGGCTGGATCCTACGGCGCGTATTTGGCTTCAGAGTCATCCCGGGCCCCCTCTGTCAGTGCGCAGTCTCCGGCTTCGCAGGCGTCGTCACGAGCTGAGGATGTTCGTCGTCAGATCGAGGAGCTGTGTCGCGAGTTGCAGCAGCAAATTTTTGATGCGGTCGAGCGATGATCCGACCCTCCGATCGTCACCGGACGATTTGATGCGGTCGAGCGCAGTATACAGGAGCTGATGAGTCTGCATCATGCTACAGCTGCCAACTTGCAGACGCTCACCGAGTCTATGCAGCGCACAGAGCGTAGACAGGTCGAGCTGGAGGGATCGCAGAGGAGCATGTCTGCCTCACTCACTCAGGTTTCGGCCTCGCTTGAGGCGAGTACTGAGAGGGTGGTGAGTACCCTTACTGTTTATGATGACCGACTGCGAGAGCTGGAGCAGATACGTCCTCTCGGTCCATCGACGGTACCGACTCCAGACATTGCACTGCCTCCTACTGTCCCTGCGGTGCAGCTTACCCAGGAGCAGTATGACTACATTCTATCCCAGTTGCGCGGCAGGGGTCCATAGTGATTTATTGGTTTTTTTATGACTTGTATGTATTGGCCCTATGGAAAAATTGTTTATTGGTACACTTTTGTTTATACACTTGGTGGGAGACTTTTTATCATCTTCCATTTTTATTTGACTCTATTGGATGTTTGTGAGGATGTGTGTCTGTGATATTTACTTTGCACTGCCTCATATTTTTATTGTGATATTTACTTTGTGATATCTGCGATGGGGATGACAAATATACCTACGCTGGGTTATAAGCGATGATCTGATATACAAAGGAGGTGCTGCCGAAATTTTAAAAAAATATAATGTGTATTTTTGTGATGATGTGTGTCTGTGTTTACAGTGAATGTGAAATGCAGTATTCGAAACCATCGACAGTTTCGATTACTGTTGTATGTTTTATCTTGGATAGAAATAGCAACAGTTCAGGGTGCACTTCTGATAGCTTCATTTTCACGTCCTTCACTTTCTCGGGACGTCGTAAAGGATCCCGAGAAGATGAAGGACGTGAAGAGAAAGCTCTGAGAAGTGCACCCTGAACTGTTGCTCTTTCTATCCAAGATAAAACATATAATAGTAAGCAAAACTGTCGATAGTTCGAACACTGCACTTCACACACACTGTAAACACAGACACACAGCATAACAACAATACCAATTATATTTTTAAAAAATTTTATTATTATATCTGCGACGTATAGCGACGGTCTGCGACGTACTGCGACGTAAAGTAGACGTCGCTATACATCGCTAAATAGTGACATAACGTCGCTAGACGTCGCCAAACTGCTGACGTTGGCTGAGGGCGTACGTCGCTAACGCTGTCGCTGGGCGTCGCTAAATTGTCCACGTGGCTGCCATGACATGTCATCATATATAAAGTTTACAGCATCGCAAAGTGGTCGCATTACGTCGCCATTTTGGCGACGTAACGTTACGTCGCTATCTGTCGCAAATTTTGCGACGTTTAGCGATACTGAACGTCGCGTCACAAATAGCAACGTTTTGCGACTAAAGTGTCATCTGCGACTTGCCTATAAGCGACATCAAATTTTCGTCGCTAAATACGTCGCAAATAGATTTTAGTGACGTATTTTCTTTATTTAGCGACGTCTTCTGACGTTGCTAAAATGGATTATTTTAGTAGTGTTCCGTCGCTAAACAACGTCGCTAATATAGCATATTTTAGTAGTGCCTTGTCTGTATATGATAGGTTTTTTTATCGTATATCAAGTTGTTCCAGTTTATATGCTAAATAGTATATGAAATGACTCAAAATAGAGAAGAAAAAGTTTCACACTATTTGAAGTTGAAATTCAAAACTGAAGTCCAATTGGTTCTAAAGGGTATATATAGTCATTGGATCAGGTATCATCAATCTAGTCAAGTTTCTATAGCCTATAGGAGACTGTAAAAAATAGAAAATCTTGTTTTGGTCTATTTACACTTTGCATACTCTCATTGATACTTGCATTGAGAATGTCAATGAGCTACTTCTGTAGAATTTTGGCAAAGAAGTAATTTTTGAGATGAGATAAGCCAACTCAAACAGAACCTTCAGCTAATACAGTGTTATTTCTCTTTCCTTTGTTGAATGTAGTTGCTGAGTTGTTGACCATTGCAACATAACCTCCTGTATGCGATACATGCTTCTTGGATCTCCTCTCCATTTCTTAAAAAAAAAATTTCCTTTCTGGAATGGCGGTCTGGTGTGTAGCAGCAGAGTTTGCATTTGCTTAGAAGTTGAACATTCATAACCTAATGTTACAAAATCCTGAAATGAGTTGTTCACTGCATCTCAGTTTGTAGTCAGCTTTATATATTCTTATAAAGAAACATGTCCAGTAGCATAGTGACCTCATTCACAACCTGTGTCTTCCTGCAACTACTCTTCATAGGTCAAGTTTACTTAATCTTGTTTTCGGGATACAAGTTTGCCCCTCATTAAATAATGCTCAACTCTTCATCAAATGTGCTCATACCATCGTCACTATTTAATTACCCCTCATCCATCAATTGTTGCATTTCTTGATTTCCTCTATTCTATAGTTCATATATACACTATCCGACTCTTCTGTTTAACATTCTCCATACCTTAAGGCTCTTTTTTGGTCGTTTCTTTCTCTTTCCAAAAAACAACAACTTATTTTTGCATTTTAAAAACTACAATTTATTTATTTTCTAGATTAAACTTATAATTTTAGAGAAAAACAAATTTCCAATTTAGTAAATCAAATATATATTTTATGCTCTTAATGATTATCAGTTTTTTATCTCAACCAAGTTACATGGTATAAAGAGTCTCTCGAAACCGTTTGGAAGTTTTCCCAAATAATAATCATGATTAGTTTTAAAATTATTTTTTGGCCTCAAGAAGTTTTAGCCAAATAATAGTATGTTCATTTTTTTTCTAACAAAATGCTTACCTCCTAACATATAAAAGAAATTCCTCCTAAGATTAAATCAGGTTCAGCTTGGTTCATGATGAGACAGAGTTTAGACCAATGTTTTAAAAATCGGACCGGTGGTTGACCCGGCCAAGGCACTGGGTCGGGTCAAATTGGTTCAATCAGTTGGTTCAACCATTGGGTTAACCTAAGTGGTCCAAATTAATCCCTTATGGACATTACTTTTTACAAAAATACTAATTTTTAAAAAACACCGGATCAATACTGAACCGGACCGGAAGAACAACCGGTTCACGGGTTGAACCGGCCGGTCTGATCCGGTCCGATTTTTAAAACACTGGTCTAGACATCATGCGATGATGGCATAACTTGAAAGTACTATATTTTCTATTTTCTTTAAAAGAAAAAAAAAGGACAAGAACTATTTTGGTAAATAAAATATTAATTCCCTTTTTTTCTAAAAATATATTTTAAAAAAAGCTTCCAAAAATAAAATAAATTTAACTTCATGTTTTTCTTTCTTACAATGTGACTCCAGTATATAGTAGCTAGTTTATTTACTTTTGGATGAGAATCCAAATCCCACTAAACCCGAACAAAACACCAACACTACAAAAAAAGTGACTTTTTATGACACAAAAATTAAGGCATCCTTAAATAGTATGTCGTAAATAATTGATTTACGACGTGCATTATATTGAATACTGTAAAAAAAAGATCAAAATGTATAATTCTTACATGTATTTATGTTATTTATGACGTGGAGTGAACACCATACTTTGTTTACACAAAAAACGACACAATATATCCCACAAAAGCTGTGGAAAAAAGCGCCAAATTTTTTAAGGACCGCGCGATAACCCGCTCGCGTTTCAACCTAAAATATTTTCCACCCCTCTCCCGCTCGCGCTCCTTCAGGCTCTCTCACTCTCGGTCCTCTTTCTTCTCCTTTTTCTTCTTCCTCCTCCTCCGCCCTCTCTCTGTCTCTCTCCTCCACTCTCTCCTCCTCCTCCTCCTCCTCCTCCCTCTCTCTCTCTCTCTCTCTCCCCTCCTCCTCCTCCTCCCTATCTTTCTCTCTCTCTCTCTCTCTTTCTCCTCCACTCTCTCCTCCTTCCCCTCTCCACCTCCTCCTCCCTTTCTCTCTCTCCTCCTCCCCCTCCCCACCTCCTCTTGTCGCGGTTCCCGGATCCCATGCCTTACCTCCGCTTCCCTCTCCCTCTTCCTCGCCCTCATCTGGGTCATTCAGTCTTACAAGTCCAACGGCGAGGCCCAGCTCTCCTCTGTAGGGAGGGAGAGGACTCCCTCCTCCTCCTAAAGTGTGCCCCGGAGTTGAAGAAGAAGGGGCTGGAGTTCGATCTGCTCATCTCTTCGAGATCGGGTGTTAGGATTTTTACATCTTCTCCCTTAACTCCTATAAACCTCAATTCGGGTTTCCTTTTTCACACTTCGTTTGTTGTAATCGAATCTAGGGTTTCGATTCATCCATTAATTTAGGGTTGGGGTTAGGGTTCCTGTGTTTGTTCTCTTCTCCGTGACATGGGTGAGAGTCGTGGTATCTAACGACGAAGGTGAGTACTTAATTTTGTTTTAATAATCTTATTTGCTTTAATTTTGTGTTTTTTGTGTGCAAATTTTGCAGATGAATCCGAGGAAGATGAAGGAGAAGGGGCTGACAAGGACGCCGACATTGGAATTGAAAGGGACGATGATGAAGACGAGGAGGAAGAAGAAGGTATAACATTTTTAGGGTTTCATAGAATTTTTTTGGGAGAAATTGAAAGTAACGGAAAGAATCCACCTAATAGGCATGATTCATGCATGTCATATTGCAGGAATGTTGTCAGATGCATCAATCGCACAACTCATATTCTATCTTTAGTGATGAAAATCTAAAGTACTTACCTTACTCTGTTATTTTACATAAAAAAACACATTATTTAAAAAAGTTGCAAAAAATTATTTAACCTCATGGTTTTTTTTTTTTTCCTATTTCACTTAAATTTGGATGGGAGTCCAAATCCACATAGAACCCAAAACAAAAGCAATTCCATATAAATGAGTTTATATTATTGTTTTCAACTCTAATTAGCAATACTTACTTTTCTTATGACGTGATGGTAGGGGGTGTGGCAGCAGAGCCGGCCCTGGGGTAAGCCGGACAAGCCTTGGGGCTTGGGCAACCCCCCTTTGCTAGGGCAACCCTCCATGCTTAGTATGATACCACCAATGGTCAGGGTCACAGATGACCTCCAGGGCCAGCTGACAATAATGGTCAAGGGACAACCAAAATTAGCTCCAGGATAGGGCAACCCAACCCTCCGGGCCGGCCCTGTGTGGCAGAACAAGAAATTCAGCCTACTGCATAGTAGACTAAGGCGGGCCAGACGTCAGCTGATTCGTATAAAAAAATAAAATTATATATATGAAAAAAATTTGGGACAGTCCCTATGTGGTTCCGCCACTTGCAGTGTAATATCTGATGTCTATCAAGAGTTCAATGCCGAGGGCAGGTGGACTCCGAAGAACAAAAGTTGGAAGATTGTTATGCTAAGGTGAATATTAGCTGGATTGTTGTTTTAATTTTTGTAATTGTTCTGAGATGCATGTGTAAACATGTTATAATAATGCCATGGATTTGTTATGTTCCTAGTTATGGTCCATGTAAGTACGGTTAAAGTACTGTAATTTGAACCTGGTTTCTTTATATATGTGATTAATTTTTATGTTAATAGTTGATACGACTATGCATCGATACATCTTTCCCTACAAATGCGAAGAAAGAAAATGATATTTGTTTGCAGGAAACATATTAGTCACAAATATTTGCAGTTGTCGAAGTCTTTCTTCTCTCAACAAAGGAGGGTCCTATCTAGACTAAGAAAACTAGTTGTACCTCTAAGGAAGCATTTAAATTAAAACTATGGAGGTGGAGCATTTAAATGTCTGTCTCAATCCGCCATAGGAGAATGTCAATTACCCCTTAGATGTGGCCGGGGTTTCCTAAGCATTTTAGAGGTGTTAACCAGGTCCGAAATTGACGTGGTTTGAGCGGGTCTCGACTGAGTCATTTTAGCCCGATTAGAATTTACAGGCCGATTCTGACCGAGTTCAGCACTAAAAAGCCAAAATAAGTCCAACCCAGAACCTACTATGAACCAGTTTGGACTTGACCGGACTGCGTCCAGTTCAAGTGCGGACCGGATCCGGTCTACTGTGGTATGGTCTTTTTTAAAAAAAATTGTTTGAATTTGAACTTTGGATTTTAGACTCGACTGTATATAGGAAAAAAAATTTATTTGTATTTACCCCTCCATTATTAATGCCTAATTTTATTTTCCTCCATTATTAATTTTATTAATTATACTTCCATTTCTCAAGAGTTAGAGGTAAATACAGATAACATATGAGAGTGATAAAATGAGAAGGTTTTAGTAATTAAATTAATAATGGGAGGAAACCGAATTGGACATTAGTAATGGAGATAAATACAAATAACTCAAGAAAAAAAATTGAGAGAAAAAATGTGAAGAAAATGTGGAGTGATTTTTTGATGCATTATATGAAAAACGGGAAACGGTTAAAGCCGTGAGCTTTTTACTACGGATGATATTTTCTAAGAGGAACAACTGAGATGGATAGTGCACTAGTTTTCAAGAATTTGATCTCGGTCATTTTTTTTTACAAAGAATCCATGGAAATTTGATCCCTATCATTTTGAAGAACACATATTAAATACTCCATTATTTCGTCAATTGTAGAATGGATCAGTGAGACGCCTATGATGCCCATGTCAACCAAGAAACCGACACCCAATTAGCAAGTGCAATTTCGAACTTTCAATGTTGTCAGCACCGACCCATCTATCTTCCAATTGGACATGATGTTCTCTGCCAACAAGGCTTCGGCCATGTTTGGTTCGCAGAATTGAGTTTGGATTAAAAATTATTCATTTTCTGTGTCTGTGTCTGGATGACAAAGAAAAGCAGCAGAAAAGAAAAAATATTCTCAAAAAGTAAAACCGAGAGGAAAAAAAAATGGTTTCCCTTCCCAGCCAATAATTTACTTTCCTCCAAATTTTTTGCACTTATTACAAAATTTTAGGACTAAATTTTTTTTTCTCTAACACATTCTAACTATATTTCTGTCATTTCCAAACATTAGAAAGAAAAATGGATAAAATTTGTAATTTTTCAAAGAAAAAGAGTGAGAGAAAAGAATTGATTTTCTTTCCTTTCCGCAAACTGTATACATTACTTGATAGTTTGATAAACGCTATATTTGGATGGTAAATGTTGGAATTTTTCTTTGATTCCAGTAAACAAAGTAAGAAAGTTTAGAGTTACCGGCCTCTGGTGGTCATATCGAAATACTGTCCTAAAAGATTATTCGAGGTTTATGTGTAGACTTGTTCCCGAATCCTCCTATAGGTAAAACTCATGTGCTACCGGCTTTCCGTCGCTGCGCACAGCTCTGGGAGAAAGGACCCGAAGTTATCAAGTACAAACTCTGCATAAATATGTTTGGACCTATTAAAAGTTCTAAAACTCATCCTAACCAAATCATACTCGAACACTGTCTTCATAGAGATGGAGTATCTTTGTACCACTTCATACATCCGCTTGGGCATTAATTTTGAGAATTTAATTCAGGATCAGTGTTCTGTTGAACCACAACTAATATGGATACAGCTTGTGCATTAACAAGCCTTCTATATTTAGCCTCCTTGTGCATTAATTGTATTAATTATACACCATCTATCTCTAGCCTCATAGAATCAATTGTATTATTACACCTTCTATCTTTAGCCTTATAGAATCAATTGTATTAATACACCTTCTCTCTCTAGCCTTACAAAATCTCGTGTAGATCTTCCATATTCAGCCTTGTAAATTTATATATAAACCATACTATGGTGGAGCAATAAAGATATACAATATTCTTCAATACTTCTTTTCTACTCTTAATTCAATTTGGTATCAGAGCAGTTGCAAAACCCTAAGAGCCTACTGCTCTTCTAAGCAAGCTCTTATTACTACGAAACCTATTGTTCCGTGTATCATACAATGGTAAATCTCTCTGACGCTCTTGTTGTTCCACCGACGATGAACATGATGTTCGCAGCGGAACCAACCTCAATCCCTACTGCAGTCAAGTTGAAATGCTCCAATTTTTTCTGTTTGGTCGCAAGTTGTGACTATGTTCGTCGTTGTCAGAGGCAAGAAGGGATATTGTAATGCCCCGCTCCGCACGAGGCATTTGGTTGGCTTGTTGGATGGGATCAGAATGTTGGACCGTGACTTATATTGGAGATCAAGAGAATTGAGACTGATGCAGTCTCTCTTAGCTGGCTAGACGGGATGGGTATTGGAACATGGCTCGCTGGTGGAGCTACGCTTAGCAGGATTGGAGCAGGAAGACCGTTGTGTAAGGCAAGTGGAACTGTCCTCCTTCCTTATCATGCATGCTTAATAAATGAAATAATGTGATGCTATGAAGTGTCCCTAAATGTCCCATGTTTAGTTGCTGAATAATAGAGATGCTTATGCTGAGAATTATTGAAGTGTACAACTCATGAATGTTGAGCTGCTGAACGAATATCATTGAACTGCTAATGTAACTTGATGCCTGAGAATGAATTGATAATGTCCCTTAAGCTTAATCTTGTTGAAATGAATGAATCATGTGAATAATCGAGAATGCTGCATGAATAAGACATGAGAAAAGAACTGGCTATATATGTAACACAATGAATTGAATGAGATTCTTGAATCATGTACTTCTGTATAACTGTTGTAGAGAAATGAGATGATGCCTGTTTTGTATAAGCAATGAAATGAATAATAATTATTCCAATGAAAAGAATGAGAAGCTGCTTGTCCCTTGACATAAATGAAATATTATTGGTTCCTTCTTGAGAGGTATGCTATGAGAAATGTGCAATGAATCAATGAATGAGAATGATGAGGCTTGGGATCATGGAGATCACCAAGTAGAATGATGGTAATGATTAGTCGTTGAATACGGCTCGGGATTTGAGATGAGACGTTGAACTGTTGGCTTTGTTTACTTTCAGCTACTCTACCATGCATTTGTGTTATCGAGTTGACACGCATTCGCATGGTCATGGACGTACTTGTACAAGTCTGTAAGTTTCCTCGAACGGTACCTGGGGCGCTGGGACCGATTCGACCCGGGAGGAAACATTGGTCGTGCTGTGGTGGCACGAGGTATTACGGGACATTCGGCTAGGCTTGCAACCTACCCTGGAATGGTGCGTCGTAATACCCGTTGGAAAGTCCTTTCTGGTGCAGTTTCTCCAACGACCATGTAGTCAGGATGCATGCTAATGAATGGTTTGTGCAGACAGAGTAAGTTTATTATATTATCCTGTATTTCTATGCAGGTACGAGGGAGTTAGCTATCGGTAAGAAATCACTTAAATGTGATGTACTCAATATATGTTGGTTTAACTTGCATGCTTAATGTGCCAAGTAAATGATGCTATGTGTAGCCTTGCAATATGAGAATCTGCTTAACATGTTAAATTCAGTATGCTAGAAAGATGTCTTACGATAACCGTTGCCCAAACAAGACATACATGCTAAGTGATGCTTAAAGTAAAGACTATCATAACATGTTAAGATGTAAATGTTAGTGATGCCTCAATGATGCCTTTCCATGATAACACCTATTATGCCTCAATGATGCCTTTGCATGATAATACCAAGAATGCTAATAACATGTCCACATGAATGTTGCTCAGAGAACATGTTTACATATTTCACTATGATTATTGCCCATGAACTGTAAACTGATGCTAGGCTCCAAGTAGAAAGACCATTCTAATAAATGCTTGCTTAAATGATTACTTAAATGTTGGCTTAGGCGAGGGGTTGGATTCTGCTCGCCAGTACATAGATGATGTGCTGACCCACGTTTTGTGGGCAGGTGCTCGTGCTTGAAATGTTTTGCACACGAAGATTGACTTAATGGTCCCGCGGCATCGAAGATTTGTTGGGCATACAGAAGCTCTCCTTGTACAAGATGATGTCTTCTGTTTATAAAGGGCATAATGTATGGAACAGTGTAATTAGTTGTACCAATGAGTTGTAAGCCAAGTCGGTGTATTGAGTGGTAATCCAGTGTATCTTATGTATCAAATGTAAGCTGTATAGCATTGTTTTGCTGGCTTTTAATGTAAAGTGAGATCTGTTGTAAGCATTGTACTTTAATACAAGTCTTGTACTCTTCCTCAAATATCAATAAAGAGAATTCAGTTCTATATCTCTGTATGGCTTCAAGTTATCCTTTTATCTCCGCTGCTTTAAAGAAGTGATGTAATTCTATTCAATGTGAAAGACTGTCCTCGTTAACTTCAATTTATCTGCTTCCGCCGCTGCGATGTGTTTCTAATTGAAGATAATCAATTATGTACCCTCTTCGCCTTGTACAAGTGCAACACCAGACTTGTACGGCATCACGCCAAAGCGAGGACGATCGATTCCAAGAGATAAAATATGTGAATAAATGACTCTACGAATCGGGGCGTGACAAATTGGTATCAGAGCACGGCTTTACGTCCTTGGTCTCTTCTTTGATTCGTTTCAAATCAAAGTTGTATCGATGATTAACCAAAGTTGCTTCCGCGATCACTCAACGTTGCTTCCGCGATTAAGTCAAAGAATGCTTCCGCGATTATGCTGTTGTCGTTCTGTAATCATCCTATGCGGTTCATGTCTGAAAGATCGTTGACCCTCTTGACTGCTCATTGGATGTTCTATACAATAAGTCTATATATATTGTGATGCCCCTGAATGAATGATTGTTGTTGGTTTGGACACAAATAATCCAACAATGACTCAATGCCATAGTATGCTATAGTATGATTGTTGTTTGGAATGGTGGAAATAGCGAAATGTGGCTTTGTATGCTGTAACAAGTTGAGAATTGAATGTGATGTTGGGAAAGATTGGGTATGAATAATTGATGGATGAGTTCAGCAGAACTAGTGAGTTGACTCATATATGCTCGCTAGTGCTTTGAGATCCTAAGAATGTTGGCTTATAATAGTGAGACCCCGAGTTGTTGGCTAAGTGTTGTGATCATTATAGATCACGAATGTCCGGAATAGATTGAGTTGGTATTGTTTCAGGATGGCTTCGTTTCTGAGTGGTATATTGCCTATACCACCTCAGAACGAGATGTATGTTGACCCTTTCCATAGGATAACAATGAGACTATCTGTGGGTACTGGGTAGTGCTGATACTTAGCTGGGAGTCATGTGTTATTGCTAGATGGCTTGAGTGTCCCTTGACGGTGATGTTATGTTGGACAGCGAGATTGTCGAAAATTGTAATCGGTGGCTTGGTTAGAAATTATTTAGTCGAGCGATGACTCAGACTAGTAAGACAGATAGTATGCTATGGATAAATGAATTTGGCTAGAGAATGTTGTGGCTTAGAGCATCTGAATGTTGACTTTGGTTGGTTGGATGCAAATCAAATGTGGCTAATACAAAGTCGGTTGCTAAAGTTGAAAGTTTTGAAAATATTGTCGGTGAACCAAAGGGATATTAGAGATCTGTGCCTTGACCCTAAGGTGTAATAGATGCTAGCCCATCTTGATCACCAAAGGATAGTCGTTGCATATGTGCATGTATGCTGAGGAATTGAATCGTGCTAGAAAAATAACAAGTAGTGACTCTGATTACTGTTGTTGCCTAGAGGATGGTTAAGTGATACATAAATTGTCGGATTGAATGGGATGAACTACTTGACCATTGCTGCATGAGATTTAAGAATGCCCATAAATAGTTTGATGATTGAGGAATGAATAGGAACGAGAAATTGCAAACGTGTTGGACAATGTCGGTATAGATAATTGTTGGTTGGGGATATAGATTGTTGGCTTATGACTTAGTAGTGTGACTCTGTCATACAGATCGAATAGTATGATTCCATAGTATGTTAAGTCTATCGGAATCGATGACCCTTGAATAATTAGCCTTGGCTTATGGATTCGTGGGTGCACGAAGGATTTGAAGTAGAAATAGAACCATGGAAAATTTACTTGATGGATTATTAGAATGATGTGAATCATATGTCGGGTTGGGATTGACTGTAATTTGCTAGATCGATCTTAGTCGATCGTTGGGTAAGTCTAGAATGAGCCTCTGTGGGAATTACTATTCCTTGAGGAAGATCCTGGATAGATAGACTTGACCCCAGCGACCAATTGAGGACTCACCAATTGTTGGCACAGCCGACAATAGAGATTAATGTTCAGACTGAGTTGAATTCCATAGATTTGGGTAGAGTTGCCTCGAATAGTTGGTTGCATGTTGGCCTGAGAATAAGATAACTTGTGTGAACCCTAGTAGCCGTCTACTCTAGGGAAGGTACCTGAATGATTAGGTTTAGCTGTCGGTATAGCTAACCATAGAGACTTGACCGAATAATGGGGTGACCATTGGCGACCCATAGAATGACCTTGTGGCATTGAGTGAGAGATGTGATGAGTATGACCTAAGAATGATAGGTTATATGTATGTGCTTCAATATGAACCTTTGAGATGTTTGACCCGTGAGGATTATGTGTCGGCCTATAGTAGAAATTAGAATTGTGGGATGAGACTTGAGTTGTATGTATCAAGTAGTAAATTATTCTATGAGATGGAATTGACTATTTATGATGAGAATGTTGGATCGGTATCTATAGTCGGGTAGCTGGGTTAACCTTGACTATTGCATAGAATTGTACCCTTGGCTTGGGTAATCGATAGTGGGTGATGTTGGATTATATCTTTTATAAAAGATGAATTGCCTCGGTGAGAAATATTGTTGGATTTGAAAAGGAATATGATTGCATGTGGTAAACTTTTGATATGATTGGCTCTAAGTTGGACCCTGGATCGAATGATAGAAATATTATGCTTGAATAGAGAGCTTGTCTGAGTTGTCCCTGATGTTAAGTGTTGTGGCCTGAAAGATAGTGATTGTGGCAAGTAAATAAAGTGATAAGTCAATTGAAAGGATGCTAAATCAGATTTAGAAAAGAGAGTTATATTGTGGCTGATCGAATCGTACTAACATGGAAGTTGGCTGAAGTACATGTGTTTTGGGGACGCCTAAAATATGTGTATGGATCCAGCCGAAGTGATAGGTTGCGACTGAGATAACATTATGGGAAGAATTCATCGCACTAGCGCGGACTTTGGCTGAAATGCATATGTTTTGGGGACGCCTGAAATATGTGTATGGATCCAAACGAAGTGATATGTTGCGACCAAGATAGAATTGTAAAGAAAATGTTGGTAAATTAATGAAAAGTTACAAATGATTGAAAAAGAGAAATATGGATTGAATCGTTGGTGGATTTAAATGATACAGTTGGATAGCTATTTTAAGATGACCAAGTATGCTGAAATGAATATTGAATTGAAGCTGAATGAATAACTCGTGGTGACTAAGTGAATCTAGTAGGTGAGTTGTTTCCTTAAGTTTCGAGGATAAAACTTTTTCTGAGTGGTATATTATGTAATGCCCCGCTCCGCACGAGGCATTTGGTTGGCTTGTTGGATGGGATCAGAATGTTGGACCGTGACTTATATTGGAGATCAAGAGAATTGAGACTGATGCAGTCTCTCTTAGCTGGCTAGACGGAATAGGTATTGGAACGTGGCTCGCTGGTGGAGCTACGCTTAGCAGGATTGGAGCAAGAAGACCGTTGTGTAAGGCAAGTGGAACTGTACTCCTTCTTCCTTATCCTGCATGCTTAATAAATGAAATAATGTGATGCTATGAAGTGTCCCTAAATGTTCCATGTTTAGTTGCTGAATAATAGAGATGCTTATGCTGAGAATTATTGAAGTATACAACTCATGAATGTTGAGCTGCTGAACGAATATCATTGAACTGCTAATGTAACTTGATGCCTGAGAATGAATTGATAATGTCCCTTAAGCTTAATCTTGTTGAAATGAATGAATCATGTGAATAATCGAGAATGTTGCATGAATAAGACATGAGAAAAGAACTGGCTATATATGTAACACAATGAATTGAATGAGATTCTTGAATCATGTACTTCTGTATAACTGTTGTAGAGAAATGAGATGATGCCTATTTTGTATAAGCAATGAAATGAATAATAATTGTTCCAATGAAAGAATGAGAAGCTGCTTGTCCCTTGACATAAATGAAATGTTATTGGTTCCTTCTTGAGAGGTATGCTATGAGAAATGTGCAATGAATCAATGAATGAGAATGATGAGGCTTGGAATCATGGAGATCACCAAGTAGAATGATGGTAATGATTAGTCGTTGAATATGGCTCGGGATTTGAGATGAGACGTTGAACTGTTGGCTTTGTTTACTTTTAGTTACTCTACCATGCATTTGTGTTATCGAGTCGACACGCATTCGCATGGTCATGGACGTACTTGTACAAGTCTGTAAGTTTTCTCGAATGGTACCCGGGGCGCTGGGACCGATTCGACCCGGGAGGAAACATTGGTCGTGCTGTGGTGGCACGAGGTATTACGGGACATTCGGCTAGGCTTGAAACCTACCCTGGAATGGTGCGTCGTATTACCCGTTGGAAAGTCCTTTATGGTGCAGTTTTACCAACGACCATGTAATCAGAATGCATGCTAATGAATGTTTTGTGCAGACAGAGTAAGTTTGTCATATTATCCTGTATTTCCATGCAGGTACGAGGGAGTTGGCTATCGGTAAAAAATTACTTAAATATGATGTACTCAATATATGTTGGTTTAACTTGCATGCTTAATATGCCAAGTAAATGATGCTATGTGTAGCCTTGCAACATGAGAATCTGCTTAACATGTTAAATTCAGTATGCTAGAAAGATGTCTTACGATAACCGTTGCCCAAACAAGACATACATGATAAGTGATGCTTAAAGTAAAGACTATCATAACATGTTAAGATGTAAATGTTAGTGATGCCTCAATGATGCCTTTCCATGATAACACCTATTATGCCTCAATGATGCCTTTGCATGATAATACCAAGAATGCTAATAACATGTCCACATGAATGTTGCTCAGAGAACATGTTTACATGTTTCACTATGATTATTGCCCATGAACTGTAAACTGATGCTAGTCTCCAAGTAGAAAGACCATTCTAATAAATGCTTGCTTAAATGATTACTTAAATGTTGGCTTAGGCGAGTGGGTTGGATTCTGCTCGCCAGTACATAGATGATGTGCTGACCCACGTTTTGTGGGCAGGTGCTCGTGCTTGAAATGTTTTGCACACGAAGATTGACTTGATGGTCCCGCGGCATCGAAGATTTGTTGGGCATACAGAAGCTCTCCTTATACAAGATGATGTCTTCTGTTTATAAAGGACATAATGTATGGAACAGTATAATTAGTTGTACCAATGAGTTGTAAGCCAAGTCGGTGTATTGAGTGGTAATCCAGTGTATCTTATATATCAAATGTAAGCTGTATAGCATTGTTCTGCTGGCTTTCAATGTAAAGTGAGATCTGTTGTAAGCATTGTACTTTAATACAAGTCTTGTACTCTTCCTCAAATATCAATAAAGAGAATTCAGTTCTATATATCTCTGTGTGGCTTCAAGTTATCCTTTTATCTCCGCTGCTTTAAAGAAGTGATGTAATTCTATTCAATGTGAAAGACTGTCCTCGTTAACTTCAATTTATCTGCTTTCGCCGCTGTGATGTGTTCCTAATTGAAGATAATCAATTATGTACCCTCTTTGCCTTGTACAAGTGCAACACCAGACTTGTACGGCATCACGCCCAAGCGAGGATGATCGATTCCAAGAGATAAAATATGTGAATAAATGACTCTACGAATCGGGACGTGACAAATATCTTACTGGTACTACTCCACAACCTGATGTAGGTGCTACAACTTACGACAAATGGGTTATGTAAGATGTTATTGTGAAAGGATGGCTAATCAACTGTATGGAAACTGAGGTGATGATGTTATTTATTCGTTTACCTACTGCAAAAGATGTGTGGGATGTTGTTTCTCTCACTTTCTATGAAGGTGCTGATAAATCAATTATTTACGATTTATCTCGTAAAGTTATGGCAACAAAGCAGGCAGGGAGGCCAGTATCGACATACTTTTCAGATATGAAAGTTATTTGGCAGGAACTTGATCATCGTAAACCTATCGCTTTTACGCAAGCAGATGTTATCAAGGTATGTATGGCCGAAATCGAAGAAGAGCGGGTTTATTTGTTCCTTACAGGTCTAGATGATATTTATGATTCCATCAGAGACGAAGTCCTTCGCACTGATCCACTTCCTGGTACTGAAGTTGTTTTTTCAACCATACATCGTGAAGAGCAACGTCGGAATACTATAATGAATCTTGGAGACGTATCTCAAGTTGCTATGGTGGCTAAGAAATTCGCTCAATCCTCCTTTACTCAACATAATTCTTCAAAGCTAGTTGGTGGACGATGTTCTTATTGCGGAAGTGACAAACACCTTGAGGAATCGTGTTTCAAGAAAAATGGGTATCCGGATTGGTGGCATGACCATAAAGAACGATTGAAGGCAAGAAGCAAAAGCAAAGCAGCTTTATGTACTTCGACTCCATCTTCTGTTTCGGTGGTAGAGCCAATACAAACCTCTCATTCTGTGGTAGATTCTACTCTCCTACAACAGTCAGGTAAAGCGTCAATTACTACTAATTTGAAAAAGGATCATGGTTGGATTCTTGATTCCGATGCCACAAATTATGACTTTTGATGCATCTATTTTACGTGATCACTGCTTGTCCGAATGTTCATTAATTGCTAATGCTAATGGGGTCTCATATCTCGTAATTGGAGCAGGGAGAGTCGATTTGACTCCTATTTATCACTAGAACACACTATGTTCATTCCTACTCTCTCCAATAATTTATTATCGGCACCTCAAGTAACTGTCCAATTAAATTGTTTAGTATTAATTTATCCAAATTTATGTCTTCTTCAGGATATCAGCAGCGGGGAGATCATTGGGCGTGGTACTAAGAGAGAGGGGTTATACTATGTCGATGATGTCTGTGCAGGACGTTCTCTATCTGCAAAAGGGTCGTCTTGTGTTGGAAAGGATCAGATTTGGTTATGGCATTAACGGTTGGGTCGTGTCTCTTTCGGCTATTTGAAGCATTTGTTTCCTGATTTATTTTCAACTTATAAACCTTCACATTTTCAATGTAAAACTTGCATTTTGGCAAAAAGTCATCGTATCTCTTATCCAGGTAGTTCCAGCAAAAGATTTTTGCCATTTTCACTTGTGCATTCAGACGTTTGGGCCCATCTCCTATTACTACTAGGTCAGGATTTCGTTGGTTTGTTTTATTCGTCGATGATTGCACCCGTATGACTTGGCTTTATCTAATGAAACATAAAAGTGAAGTTATTGAATGTTTTCATAATTTTCAAAAAAATGATAAAGACACAGTTTTCTGCTACCTTACAAGTCCTTCGTTCTGATAATAATAGAGAGTTTGTTAACAAAGGGTTGCTTGATTATTTTAAGGAGCACGCCATTATTCATGAGACTACTTGCCCTTCTACCCCGCAACAAAATAGCATAGCAAAGAGAGGAAAAATAGACAAATACTTAAGATCACTCTTGCCAGTTTGATTGGTGCAAAAATGAAGCCACATTGGCGAGAAAAAGCCATTTATACTGCAGTATACCTCCTCAATTGTGTGCCTACAAGCGTTTTGAGATTCCAAACACCATTAGATAAACTTGCAACGTATGTGTCTATTCTCTCTCATCTTACTATTCCTCCTCATATATTTGGATGTGTAGCATTTGTGAACTTACAAAAATATTTTCGTTCTAAGCTTAACCTTTGTGCCTTAAAGTGTGTCTTTGTGGGTTATCATATGCATGTTTCAGAAAAGATACCGTTGTTACAACCCTACTACCCGTAAATTTTATGTTTCCATGGATGTAACCTTTTCTGAACAAGAGATGTTTTATGCCCCATCCACATTTGATTCACATCTATCGGAGGAGAGTAATAATGTTGAAGAAGTGAATTGGAACAATCTGTTTCCAGATAATATGGTGGTGGGAGAAATATGTGGTATTGATAGTATTTAGAAGTTGCATGCGGGTCCTGATGTCCCCGGGGAGAATATTCTAGTAGTGTCTGTTAATGAACAGATTAATAATGATAGTAATATTACTGATGTTGCTGAAGGACCCTCTCTCTCGTCACCAATAGTCTCCCCCATGCTGATATTTCTGAGGTAAGTTGAAATTTTGTGATTAATACTAACAATACTCCCGAGTCTATTGATGATGACAGATATCAGCTACCACTGCGGAGTAATCGTGTAGTGCCAGCAGAGAGATTTTCACCGGAACCAACAAAGAAAACCAAATATCTGATTGCTTATTTTGTGTCTACTCATAGACTATCATAACCATTCTGAATTCTTTCCTTCATAACTAGAATCTTTATGTCAATATCCTTTGACTTATACAAGTTTATGTTGTTATTGGAATAAGTACTACTGATTTATTGTCACACCATAATTTCATGTGGTCTTTCAACACTGTACTGTAGGCGCAGCCTTGTGACAATTTTGCAACCATATTTCCTGAATAGATGCCCCACAACATGTTATAAACCTTGCTGCCATGGTGGAAAAAATTATGAGTGCATGTTTGACACTCATCCAAAATTTATCTCCATTAGTCAGCATAACCTGATGTGGATCTCCTGCTGTGTTGGCATCCAACAAAATCGGAGTCGGAATACCTTATGATCTCCAAAATTATCCGATCTCCTACAAAGAGCATATAAGTTCTTGTTCTCTATTAATTACTTAAGTAGTTTGGCTGCTACCCAATGATCCATCCATATTTGCTTAAATATCTGCCTAACATCCTAATATGTACGCAATATCATGACCCGTTGTAACGCCCCAGTCCCAAATACTTGAGACTAGATACGTATCATGCCAGCTGTATACGTACGAGTAAATATACGACTCGTATGTATACATAAGCTGTAAAATGTAGAAAGCCAAGACACTAAATCTCATCCACAAAGAATAATAATAATATAAAAGCAACTTTGAGTTTGTCATATACACAATAGTCAGGCGGAGACAAAGTCCACTACCAACTAAATTAAATAGAGAAGAAATATACAAAGAAGAATTTAGCAAGCGAGAGCAAGAGACGAATCCAAGAGTAATCATCACGACGGAATAGAGCGCAAACCATGGCCTTAGCTAGAGCACCTGCCAGAAACCACGAAAACACACACACCTGGAGAAAAACCAGGTCCTCAGAGGGACGTAACAAGACACATAATATCATGCCAATAAACTGAATAAATAGCTCAACAGAAAAGTATGCATGGGTAAAGGTTCCTAACCATTCTACGTGGATTGCAATTTAGAGGACAACGTTCTACGCAGGGGCTGTCTCAAGCATGTAATAAAGAGTGGCCAACAAGTAGCGCTCATCCGAGACACTATCGACCGGGTAACACGTAGCGCTCATCCGAGACACTATCTCCCAAAATGTGTGTAAAAAGTAGCCCCTACGCTAGTAGCTGTCCCCTCCCCCCAATGATACTATACGTGTGTCGTAACCATGACACACAAACACATGTCATTTCCACAACACGAGTTTATAATAGATAACTGTCAAGTCTTCTAACATGCCTCTATTGACAGTTATTCCTACGCATGCGCGCGGGGGATCAGTCCACACGCAAGTGACCTCTATATGATACTCACAACTCTCACACACAAATCGTGTATAATCGTGACAAGTCAATGAGACACACTAAATTTGATGGTTGTCTCTTAACTCTAAGCCAATTTTATAAAATATAATAATTTGTATCTACATATAATTTAGAAAGAACAACTTGAAAATAAACACAACATGCATGATATTGAGCAGAAAATTTAAACAGTAAAGGCAAGGTGTCTTGCCTGGTGAGTCGCCTGGTGTGGTGCAATAATCCGACAAGTTTCGATTGTTCAATAGCCATGTTCGGTGAGGTTGCAGAAAATAGGAAAAAACATGATTTAGTCATAAGTAAGGTTGACAAATAGTGAAAATTTGAGGGGGAGAGCATTTATATTATTTTAGAAAATTTTCTACTATTTTAAAAATATGTTGTCCTTAGTCAATAGGACCTGTAGAAAAATACTTGAATGATATTTACTAGTAGAAGAAATTTTTGTTAAATATTATAAGAATATAAAAATCTATTCAAGCAAATATGCTAAGTTTGTCAAATTTATATTTTTGACCTAACAAAAATTATTTAATTAAATTATTTAGAATAATACAAGAAGTTCTATAAACTTTGTTGGGCTTCTAGACCAAAAATTTTGGACAAGCCCAAATCATATATATATAATTTTGGAAACTATCTACCTTATATATTTTATAGAAAATTAATATTTATAATAATGAAATAATAGTAATGATATTTAGATAACTAAAATTAGTGTAATAATAAATAATAATAATAATAATAATAATATAATAATAATAATAATAATAATAATACTAATAATAATAATAATGTAACTACTTTATTATTTAACCAAAATGTTTATTTTAACTATATATCTCATTTACACAGTACTACTTATTAATTGATTATGATAATAATAATAATATATTACTCTTACTATATCTACTCATTGCTTTCCATCAGTAAGAGAGAGAGATGTGGGAAGAGGAATAAAGGGGTTTTACCAGAAGGGTTGGCTGGGGCGCCGAGTCCGGCGGTGGAAAGGCTTCGCCGGCGAACTCGTGGCTGAGGCCGGTTGCGGAGGGGAGTGGCGCGCTCGGGTTCGGCGCTGCTCCAGGCGGCGCGCGCTGGAGGCGAGGGGCTCGCGTGGGAGGTGGAGCGAGGGTTTTGGCGCTCCGGCGGCAGCGGTGAGGCGCTGACCTGCCACCGGTCGGCGCGGGACGGACAGGCGTCGTGGGAAGGCAGGACGCGGGAGGCGGCGGAGCTGGAGGCGCGAGAGTCGGAAGCGGCGGACCTAGGCGGAGAGGAGAAAACCGCGGCGGCACGGCTGTCCTTCGGTAGAGGCGGGATGAGCGGCGGCTGCGTCGGTTGGGGCGGCACGCTCCGGCGACGGGAACGATCGGCGGAGGCGACGAGGCGGTGTCCCCCGGTCGGGGAGGCGGTCATGCTGGGGCACAGTCACCAACAAGGAGAGGAACGGTGGAGTTGGGGTCTCGAGCGGCGGCTTAACGCTGGTGGCCATGTTGGGCGGTCACCGAGGAACTCCGGCACAGCGGGAGTCCAGATCCGGCGAACGCGGCGGATGAAGCTCGGTGGAGCCGGGCCACTGGGAAACGCCAAGGTTAGGGCTTCTCTCCCCCTTCTGTCTATTCTGAAATTTGGTGGGTTGATGGTGGTGGTGGCGACGACGGAGACGGGGCGCCGGTAGCGTTGGGGTGCCGCAGTGGTGATGTTGGGGACGGATGCTGGTGGTGTGGTTGATGTTGGGGGCTGTCGAGAAGGAAGGGAGATGACGCGGAGATCGAGGGTGGTAGGGTGTTGATGGCGGTGGATGGGAGCTGGAGTGTTCCGTGGTGGTGATGAGATTGGAGATGGTTGCGGTGATGGCGGCGATGCCGAATGGCGGGGTTGAGGTTTTCTCCGGCAACGGGGAGGCGCTGCGGGCAGTTAGGATAGGGTATCGTGTCGGGGGTGTGTCCGACACAAAATATGGGCGGACGTCCGGGATTGTCGGACGGGATAAATATTGTATTTGTAATGGGAAAAAAATTAGTGGATGGGAGGCACGGACACAATGCACAATGATGGAAATAATTCGGATGAGTACCTGCCTATTTATAGGATGTGGGAATTCCCAGTTGGATAGAGATTGGAGGATTTAAAATCCTCTATAGATAATATTATATTATATTTAGATAGTTAAAAATAATTGGAACAAATCTAATTCAAATATGGATATCTCTTATATTTAAAAGTGTATTTAAAACAAAACCTATTCCAATTTAAATTATCCACTTTAATAAACTACTAAATTAAACAAGACTAAAAATATCTTTTTCACATCTATTAAAATATGCTATTAATTAATTTCGAAAATCAAAAATATTTCTTAAATATTAAATCATGAAATAGCTCTTCCTAAATAACAAAAATATGTTACTATACAAATTTCAAATTTCGCAAAATTTTAACCAAAATTTTCAAATCACAATTTATTTTTAAACGATGAACAAAATAACTCTTTTATAAAATAAAATATTTATTATATTTATTTGAACATGTACTTTCCTAAAAATGATTTTATAATACAAATATTTTTCAAGTAAAATATGTACGCTCGCACATATTCGTACTTGTCGAGCAAATACGAAAAATAAAGTTTCGTGTGCGACGTAAAATACGACTACGCGACGTATAATACAAAATTTTAAATTAGTACAAAAAAATAAAAAATACAGTAGAAATTTAGGGGTTTTACATCCTACCCAACTTAAAAGAATTTCGTCCTCGAAATTAAGAATTTGTAGGGGGTGAGAAGGCACAACAGTAGATAGAAGGGTTTCTAAAAAAAATTTATATGGTCGTAGTCTAGGTTGCGGATATGATTTAAGAGACGAGTTTTAATCACTTCTTAAATTCAAGTGATTAGAAAGTCAAGATGGTAGAATTTGGGTCGAGGGAAAGGTCGAGGAGTTTATGATGAAGACGTAGCAACATCGAGTGGTAATGGTCATAATTGATAGGACAGCTCGAGGAATTTCTAGTACAAGTGCCTTCACCTTTCCAAGATTGGTGAAGGCGAAAGCGATTTAAGGAGTTTAATGACGACATTACCAATTACGAATACGTGAATCAAAGGCGGTCGTATAGATTTCAAATGAATCGTCAAGGCAGTCGTGGATGGCCAAGGGATAAGTTTATCTATGCTTCCATCCACGTAAATGATATACGAAAAGCGAACCAAGTACACTATGGTTGATCAGACCATCATGCACCGGTTCTGATTAGACAATATGTTAGTGGGAGCGACCCAATAAAACATATGTCATGATCAAGCTTGATAAAGAATACGCTTGCAAAACTAAGCTATTTTAGCATCATAGGTAGATAAAATAATAAAGGGTAAGGGTGAAAGAAATCCATTAGTCCAAGATCTTATAAAATCTAAGTTCCGCCCAAAATTTGGGCATATGCAGTCGGCTTGGTTGACTAGATAAGTTAGGGTCCACTGAATTCTATGGTCCAAGTGAACCTATCAATGTGGTCCACAAAGGTTGGTTAGGTCGGGAGGTATTCTACTCAACTTATAAGAATTAAATCAATGGTGTGATAGGTACAACAATCAAGATAAAATGCAAGGTTAAGCATGCAAGGAATTAAGTAGAACAAAATCATTTATCGGTTCGAAAGAATTGAGTCGAGGTCGGGTCTTATCTATAGTAAAAAGAAAGTATCTTGGTTTCACGGTAGGGATTTGAGTCCAATCATTTTGACCCGAAAGTCGCAATATGAAATTAAAGTACAAGGAGACGTGTTTTAGTGGCACGTGATATACCTACATGAAGGTGGTCTCGTGTAGGTCTTGTTTGTGAAATTTGTGGGAAGGAAAAGTCTAGTATTGTGCTCCAAATACCCAAGTCACGGTAAAGGACATAAAAAAAATTAAAATAGAAAGTGGGAGTTCATGAGATAATGATTAATGAACCAAATAAATGACCGAGCTAAGGCATGAAATAAAAATAACTTAGATTCTAACAAATCAAGGTAAAATAAATTAGGAGTACAGTTTCTAAGGATATGATAGCCACTTAGATGAAGTATATTTAAGGAACGATCTAATCATTTCTCAAGTTTCGAATAATTAGATGGTCATGACAAAAGATCTAAAATTTAGGGAAGGTCGAGTAAGTCAAAAGATATGTTCATCGATTTGGTCGATGACTAACTATACTTGTGTATATGCAATATCATACTCTTAGGTGGCATGGCAATCTAATGTATAATACTTCTATCTCACTAGGGTGACCTTCCTTGCTTCTTGGTCCTTCGCCACTATATGATCTAATCCAAAATTTCAAGTTCCTTGGAATTTCTCAATAAAATTTTCAAGATACTTCGCCAATATTTCAATTGTCTTAGACTGTCAACTAGAAATTTAAATCTCTGGTCAATCTCGAACAATCCTCGTAATTCACAAATTGAATAAATAAATTCATCATCATTTTTTTTTCCAAACCCTAAACTCGTCATTTAATAAGTTTATCACCCGAATTTCATAATACAAAATGGAACATCTAATTAACTCTCGAATTTAATCATATATCCTTCAAATGTGTCTCTCTAGCTTCCAATAAGTTACAACTACTCTTCAAAAGTAATTCTCCTTCTCTCTTTTTTTTTTCCAAAAATTTAAATATCCATAATCAAGACTTAAAACTCGAAATCTATATATCATAGATCATATGAGCAAATTTTAAATATTTTTTTTTCTTCCAGTCGATTTCATATCTTCCAAAATATTTTAAACAAAAAAAAAATTTACCATTATCTCTTCAAGCTCAAAATTAAATATTTATAATTTGTAAGTCGTAGAATCAATTTATAACCTCAAACCGTAAATCATAAAACCCTTCATATTCTTTAGTCGTTACTAAATCACAACTTATAAATTTAAACACCTTAATAAATTCGAGATAAATTTTAACGTATTCAATCCAAACTTGAACTTAATCGTAATCATGTGTCACAATTTAAAGATGTTTTCCAAATAAATCATAAACTATTTTGCAATCATAAATTTGTTTTCGCGATCTAGCTGTCCTCTTGTGTATACCACCTCGTAAAAATAAAATTCCAACTATCCATTGAAAGCGAAAGATATGCTACTACCCAACTTGAAATTATCTAATCCTTAAAATCATACTTTCTAGAAAATAAATTCCCTTATAACTCAAATAAAATTCCAATGCATATTAACTGTCAATGTAACCTTCTAGCCATGTGTTTGACCTATGAGCATATACTAGTGTAGTCATCTTACTAAACACGAAACTAAGAATTTACGGTGGAAGGAGTCAAGCAAGACGCAATTCAAGGAGGTCGAACGAGAGTTCAAAATTTGAAGTCAAGAAAGAATGTCAAGTAGGTGGATGAGATTCTAGACTCTAATCCTATATTGCAGGCCCACTTCGGTACAATTACATAGCCGAAGTGACAAACTTGACCTGCATGGGCCACCACAAAAACATGTAACGCCCCAGTCCCAAATACTTGAGACTAGATACGTATCATGCCAGCTGTATACGTACGAGTAAATATACGGCTCGTATGTATACATAAGCTGTAAAATGTAGAAAGCCAAGACACTAAATCTCATCCACAAAGAATAATAATAATATAAAAGCAACTTTGAGTTTGTCATATACACAATAGTCAGGCGGAGACAAAGTCCACTACCAACTAAATTAAATAAAGAAGAAATATACAAAGAAGAATTTAGCAAGCGAGAGCAAGTGACGAATCCAAGAGTAATCATCACGACGGAATAGAGCGCAAACCATGGCCTTAGCTAGAGCACCTGCCAGAAACCATGAAAACACACATACCTGGAGAAAAACCAGGTCCTCAGAGGGACGTAACAAGACACATAATATCATGCCAATAAACTGAATAAATAGCTCAACAGAAAAGTATGCATGGGTAAAGGTTCCTAACCATTCTACGTGGATTGCAATTTAGAGGACAACGTTCTACGCAGGGGCTGTCTCAAGCATGTAATAAAGAGTGGCTAACAAGTAGCGCTCATCCGAGACACTATCGACCGGGTAACACGTAGCGCTCATCCGAGACACTATCTCCCAAAATGTGTGTAAAAAGTAGCCCCTACGCTAGTAGCTGTCCCCTCCCCCCCAATGATACTATACGTGTGTCGTAACCATGACACACAAACACATGTCATTTCCACAACACGAGTTTATAATAGATAACTGTCAAGTCTTCTAACATGCCTCTATTGACAGTTATTCCTACGCATGCGCACGGGGGATCAGTCCACACGCAAGTGACCTCTATATGATACTCACAACTCTCACACACAAATCGTGTATAATCGTGACAAGTCAATGAGACACACTAAATTTGATGGTTGTCTCTTAACTCTAAGCCAATTTTATAAAATATAATAATTTGTATCTACATATAATTTAGAAAGAACAACTTGAAAATAAACACAACATGCATGATATTGAGCAGAAAATTTAAACAGTAAAGGCAAGGTGTCTTGCCTGGTGAGTCGCCTGGTGTGGTGCAATAATCCGACAAGTTTCGATTGTTCAATAGCCATGTTCGGTGAGGTTGCAGAAAATAGGAAAAAACATGATTTAGTCATAAGTAAGGTTGACAAATAGTGAAAATTTGAGGGGGAGAGCATTTATATTATTTTAGAAAATTTTCTACTATTTTAAAAATATGTTGTCCTTAGTCAATAGGACCTGTAGACAAATACTTGAATGATATTTACTAGTAGAAGAAATTTTTGTTAAATATTATAAGAATATAAAAATCTATTCAAGCAAATATGCTAAGTTTGTCAAATTTATATTTTTGACCTAACAAAAATTATTTAATTAAATTATTTAGAATAATACAAGAAGTTCTATAAACTATGTTGGGCTTCTAGACCAAAAATTTTGGACAAGCCCAAATCATATATATATAATTTTGGAAACTATCTACCTTATATATTTTATAGAAAATTAATATTTATAATAATGAAATAATAGTAATGATATTTAGATAACTAAAATTAGTGTAATAATAAATAATAATAATAATAATAATAATAATAATAATAATAATAATAATACTAATACTAATAATAATAATAATGTAACTACTTTATTATTTAACCAAAATGTTTATTTTAACTATATATCTCATTTACACAGTACTACTTATTAATTGATTATGATAATAATAATAATATATTACTCTTACTATATCTACTCATTGCTTTCCATCAGTAAGAGAGAGAGATGTGGGAAGAGGAATAAAGGGGTTTTACCAGAAGGGTTGGCTGGGGCGCCGAGTCCGGCGGTGGAAAGGCTTCGCCGGCGAACTCGTGGCTGAGGCCGGTTGCGGAGGGGAGTGGCGCGCTCGGGTTCGGCGCTGCTCCAGGCGGCGCGCGCTGGAGGCGAGGGGCTCGTGTGGGAGGTGGAGCGAGGGTTTTGGCGCTCCGGCGGCAGCGGTGAGGCGCTGACCTGCCACCGGTCGGCGCGGGGCGGACAGGCGTCGTGGAAAAGCGGGAGGCGGGAGGCGGCGGAGCTGGAGGCGCGAGAGTCAGAAGCGGCGGACCTAGGCGGAGAGGAGAAAACCGCGGCGGCGCGGCTGTCCTTCGGTGGAGGCGGGATGAGCGGCGGCTGCGTCGTTTGGGGCGGCACGCTCCGGCGACGGGAACGATCGGCGGAGGCGACGAGGCGGTGTCCCCCGGTCGGGGAGGCGGTCATGCTGGGGCACAGTCACCAACAAGGAGAGGAACGGTGGAGTTGGGGTCTCGAGCGGCGGCTTAACGCTGGTGGCCATGTTGGGCGGTCGCCGAGGAACTCCGGCACAGCGGGAGTCCAGATCCGGCGAACGCGGCGGATGAAGCTCGGTGGAGCCGGGCCACTGGGAAACGCCAAGGTTAGGGCTTCTCTCCCCCTTCTGTCTATTCTGAAATTTGGTGGGTTGATGGTGGTGGTGGCGACGACGGAGACGGGGCGCCGGTAGCGTTGGGGTGCCGCAGTGGTGATGTTGGGGACGGATGCTGGTGGTGTGGTTGATGTTGGGGGCTGTCGGGAAGGAAGGGAGATGACGCAGAGATCGAGGGTGGTAGGGTGTTGATGGCGGTGGATGGGAGCTGGAGTGTTCCGTGGTGGTGATGAGATTGGAGATGGTTGCGGTGATGGCGGCGATGCCGAATGGCGGGGTTGAGGTTTTCTCCGGCAACGGGGAGGCGCTGCGGGCAGTTAGGATAGGGTATCGTGTCGGGGTGTATCCGACACAAAATATGGGCGGACGTCCGGGATTGTCGGACGGGATAAATATTGTATTTGTAATGGAAAAAAAATTAGTGGATGGGAGGCACGGACACAATGCACAATGATGGAAATAATTCAGATGAGTACCTGCCTATTTATAGGATGTGGAAATTCCCAGTTGGATAGAGATTGGAGGATTTAAAATCCTCTATAGATAATATTATATTATATTTAGATAGTTAAAAATAATTGGAACAAATCTAATTCAAATATGGATATCTCTTATATTTAAAAGTGTATTTAAAACAAAACCTATTCCAATTTAAATTATCCAATTTAATAAACTACTAAATTAAACAAGACTAAAAATATCTTTTTCACATCTATTAAAATATGCTATTAATTAATTTCGAAAATCAAAATATTTCTTAAATATTAAATCATGAAATAGCTCTTCCTAAATAACAAAAATATGTTACTATACAAATTTCAAATTTCGCAAAATTTTAACCAAAATTTTCAAATCACAATTTATTTTTAAACGATGAACAAAATAACTCTTTTATAAAATAAAATATTTATTATATTTATTTGAACATGTACTTTCCTAAAAATGATTTTATAATACAAATATTTTTCAAGTAAAATATGTACGCTCGCACATATTCGTACTTGTCGAGCAAATACGAAAAATAAAGTTTCGTGTGCGACGTAAAATACGACTACGCGACGTATAATACAAAATTTTAAATTAGTACAAAAAAATAAAAAATACAGTAGAAATTTAGGGGTTTTACACCCGTACATACTTGAGCATACAATAGACTCCCTACAACTGATCATGAAAGAAAAATCTATTGTATTTTCTTAATTTTAAGGCTAACCTTAGGGCACTTGATTGAGACTGAACTTGTCTCCTTTAACGAGAGGTGTCACCTGGTTTGCATTGAACACTTTAATCAATATACAAAATCAGAAAATTATTCCTACTCCCACTGAACTTGTGATACACACAATCTTCAACAATGTTTATCTCAAAACCAAACGAGATAGTCACTTTGTTAAAACTTAAAGTGTCTTTGACGAGAAGTCTGCTTGAGTCCATAAATAGATTCTGTCAGTTTGCGAACCATATTCTTTGGGTCTTCTGACACAAAGTTTTCTGGTTGCACCATATTATTTCGTCAATGTTACCATTGAGAAATACCGTTTTAACATCCATTTATGTAACTCAATATTAAAATGTACAATATGTGCTATGATTGTTTTAAAGAAGTTTTTTAAAGATACCGAAGAGAAAAACTCTTTAAAATTAATCCCAAAATTTTGAGTAAAGTCATTAGTTACAAGACATACTTTATATCTCTCCATATCACCATTCGAATCATTCTTGGTTCTAAATGTCCATTTGCAACCAATGGACTTCATAACTTTTGGTAATGAGACAAGTTCTTAAATTTTATTGTCTTGCATGGACTTATACTCCTTATTTATTGTATCAATCCACTTTGAGAACTAGAACTTTCCATGGCCTGACGGAAATTGATTAGATCATCTTCCAGCATCCACAGTCTTCCTCACGTTCCTAGAGAAATATGACAATATTATCCAAAATTATATTTCTCCTTTCTCTGGTGGACCATCTTAATATTATCGGTTCTTGAGGTTGTTGAGTTTGTTCCTTAGGAATAATTACCTTATCTTGAATGGGGTGCCACTACGTTGTTGTTGTTAAGGTATCTCAACAACGACTTATAGAGATAATTCAACATTGTTTTATTGAGGCTCCGAATTCACTTCTTGATTATGACAGGTATAGAATCCTGCACATCGTCACAAGTGATAGTAGAAATCGTAATTGATTCCTTCTCAAAGACAATGATCCTGACTTTATTTCTCCCCCAAACTCAATATCCTCAAAAAACTATTACACTTCTCGTCTCAAAATTTTCTTTTGTGTGGGATCGTATAATTATTAACCCCTTAATTTGTCAGCATAGCCAATAAAGTAGTTGCTTTCAATTGAACTTTGGTCTGTATTTTCTTTACACATTAATATAGACATTAAAGTCTATAAAGTCAATAAAATCCAAATCTCATCAGACATAAGTCGTTCAACTCTATTTCTAGAGATGTGACATAATAATGAGGCTAAAAACATTTATTGTTAATTTTGCGTTTAGTACCACATGACTCCACTTGTAAGGTTTCATTGTAAGATGCAATAGTTTCAACTGAATATAGGTTATCATAAACCTTAAGGGAACCGTTACCAATAATATTTAAATTTAAAGATAGACTAAACTTATTGTTTCTAAATGAACAAAGATAACCAGATTTGTCCATTAAGGAAACTGAAACTGAATTTCGTCTAAAAGACGGTACAATAAAAGTGTCTATCAAATTCAAATAATAATCGGTTCCTAAAAATAACCTAAAATATCCTATTGCTTTCACTTCTACCGAATTTTCGTCACCCACATAGATGTATCTTTCACCATCAATTGACTTTCGGTAACTCAGACAACCTTGCCTAGAACATTAATGTGGGTAGTCCCACCAGAATCTAACTACCATGAGTTTCTTTGTACTAAATCTAAATTAACCTCAGAACAGATCAAATTTAGAAATATACTTTTCTTTATACGCCATGCGTGGTATTTTATACATTTCTTCCTTATGTGTCCTGTCTTATCACAAAAGAACAACCCTTAGTTTTATATTGTTGTTTCTTTTGATCTGGACCCTTACCAGCTACTGTATTCATTTCTTTTTGCCCTTAAAGTTTATCCCATTAAACATGAAAATTAAAATCTTATTGGCAGATATTTTAACAAAATTAACTGTAAAGAGAACAAAGCAACAAAAAACGGATATGCTCCAATTAATAACCAAAGAGTAAAATATAGTCAAACAAATCCAAACAACGGTGAACCCCATCTCAAGATACCTAGTGCATCATTAATATCAAGTCTTTGGACAGTGATATTAACTGCAAGTGGTACTCTTGGTGTAGTGATCAAATGTTGACAATAAGTCATGTCAAATAATAAGCCTATCTTTGGATCGGGTTATTATTCACATGTAAACCGTATAATTGTCACACATTTATCACCACAAGTATGTGTGCAATTCGGCCAAATATTAACCTTCCTTTGGGCCGGCTAATACCCGCATGAATATACACACACAAACATCCGACATCCCTCATAGACTATCTACGCAAGAGAGGTCACTTTGGCAACATCTTGTTTCAATGAGTCTACTTAGAATATTGGACAACTATTGCTAGTCTTAAAAGGCACCAAAAAATTGAATGTTGACTAAATTTTACAAAACTGAATCATGTCCAAAATTTTATATACATGCATATTCATAAGATTATTACTCAAATAAAGTAATCAAAAGCATAATCATGAATTTTAATTTGGCAAAATTGGATATTATCACTATAACAAAATTCATGAAATAATCTATGGAGGATATGTATCCAAAGATAATATCAAATAATGCATACGGATTACTTTAAATAGAATAATATATAGAAGGTCAAATATATGCATTAACAGATTATATCAAATAATTTATAAGGATTATTTTAAATAAAATAATCTACCGAAGACAAAATCCTAATTTTAATTTGAAAAACAATCATATATCTTAAAAAAAATATCTCCTTTAATTATTTAATAATTCCAACACTATACAATTAATTAAATGTGATAGTGGGTCATATCCTGAAGGAATATCCAATCAAATATTACCAAACAATTGGATTTCTTTTAAAATAAATCGAGATACCTTTTCCAAACCAAATTGATAACAAATTTTCAACACCACAGCATCTAATAGCAATTAAGACAAACTAAATAAAGATGCTATTCTCCAAATTTGAGCAGCAAACGAAAGTTTTTACCGATTTTGATGTAGAAACAGAATAAAATTTTAACAAGAAATTTAAGCAGCAAAATTTTAACAAGAAATTAAATAACTTTACATGCATAGTGCAACCAAGCATAAATATTGCTTAACAACTTAGGGATGATCATATGAATAAAACATATGATCATTAAAATAATCAAATAAAAATCGAAATCATTAAAATATGCATAGTGCAACCTCAGAACCAATATGCATAGTGCAACCACAGAATCGATTTTGATGTAGCTAACTCAAAAGATCAAAGCAACAGAACTAAAAAACTTTAATTTTTTATTGAACTTCTGGATTGTTCGATCATAAAAGAACTTTAATCCTTAAGATCTAATTTAAACTTTAATCCTTAAAATCCAGAACTTTAATTAAAGATCTAAAAGTTCTTTTATGTTCAAACTTTAATCGTCAGATCTAATTCAAACTTTGTTCGATCAAATTTTAGTTTGTTGTCCAACCAACTAAAAGAACTTCTGGATCATAAAAAAATTTGATCGAACAATCAAAATCCTAAATTAAATTAGATCTTACGATCTAGGGTTCCTAAACAACAACAAAAAATTAAATCTAAACCTTCAATCTCATAAATCAAACAAGGAGGCTTTGATACCACTTGTTAGGAATTTATTGTTGTACCCTGTCGATTCATGAGATGAAGAACATAGTAAAAATTGCGGAAGTGTACCTGAATCCATTGCTAGGCTTGATGGATCTTGAAGCGAACGTCTCTTTATGGGGTTCGATCTTCCAACCCGCTACGGCCCTTAATAATAAAGATTAAATCTTTATTCCTCTCTTTGTTGATGGGGATACAGAAGAGAATAGAGAAACCCTCTCTTTGGTGGCCGTGTGAGTTGGGGACCATAACCCTAATGAATACACATATTTATATATGTGTTGATATTTCTAATTTGGCCTCTCATCAAATTAGAATTATCTCCGGTATCTACACATTAATTCCATGACAATTATACCCTTAAGCCAATTTCCAAATAGACCACTTTAATTTGGCTTAATTATTTAGATAGCCCAAACACAATTAATTTTACATGTGTGGTCCCATAATTATTGAATAATTCCAACAGTATGGTGTTGATTATGAGGAAACTTTTGCTCATGTGGCCAAAATCAATACTATACGAGTTTTATTGTCATTGGCTGCAAACCTTGATTGGCATTTACACCAGTATGATGTAAAGAATTCTTTTCTACATGGAGATCTAAAAGAAGAAGTGTATATGTCACTCCCACTAGGATACGATGTCCCTCATAATTCTGGAGGTGTGGTGTGTAGATTGAATAACGCCTTATATGGTTTGAAGCAGTTTCCATGGGCCTGGTTTGGTAGATTCCGATTTGCTATGAAGAAGTACGGATATATGCAGTGCAATGCGGATCATACTTTGTTCTTGAAGAAAGTGGGTGATAAAATTACAGCTCTTATTATATATGTGGACGACGTGATCATAACAGGAGATGATCTCAATGAGATGAGTAAATTAAAGGACTGTCTTTCTTCTGACTTCGACATGAAAGATCTGGGTGGATTAAAGTATTTCTTGGGTATCGAGGTTAACCCTTCAAAACAAGGTATTTTTCTGTCGCAACGTAAATATGTGCTTGATTTGCTAGAAGAAACATGGATGCTTGGTTGTGAGCCAATCAAGTCTCCTATTGAGCAGAATCACGGTTTGGAGGAATGCCCTAATCAAACCCCAGCTAACAAAGGGAGATACCAGAGATTAGTTGGACGCTTAATTTATTTGTCTCATACCAGACTTGATATTACATATGCTGTAAGTGTGGTAAGTAGGTTCATGCACAATTCGGATAAGCAACATATGGATGCAATTGTGAGGATCTTGAGGTATTTGAAGTCAGCACCAGGAAATGGCCTTTTATTCTCAAAACATGGCAATACAAATATTCTCGGGTAGTCAGACTCAGATTGGGTTGGAAAAGGAGATAGAAGATCGACGTCGGGTTATTTTACCTTTGTTGGTGGTAATCTTGTTACTTGGAAGAGAAAGAAACAAAAGGTGGTTTCTTTGTCAAGTGCTGAGGACGAGTCACAACAAGAAAATGCATGTTCCGCGACATAAGCAATATGTAGTGCAAAGTTCGATTTGTGTCGCCAAAGAGTTTCTGCAACATATTTGGCTATGTCACACACATGTCGCTATAGCCTTGTCTAGGAAAGTCTTTGGTGAAATCACGTATGTCGCAAAATATAATCATTTTTGGCGACATTATATTTTTTATTTAAAATAACTTTTGGTGACATGTCGCAGAAATGTTATACATTGGCAACATAACACATGCCGCCAAAAGTCTAGTTCTTTATTTTATTTATCATTATAAAAATATTTTCTGCAACACAATTTGATGTCGCGAAAGTTATAGTCAAATATAAATACACTTCCTGCTACACAATTTGATGTCCCTATAGCTAATTTATATTTTTTTATATTAATTTTTATTTTCGCATATATTTTCCAACATAAATGTAAAACCTTATTTCTAAAATAACTTACAAACATTAAAATTTGTATTCAAAGAACTTAGAGAAGAAATAACAGTTACCATGAACACAACATAATATCCAATATAATGTCTTCAAACATCTCTTCATAAAATAATCCACTAATACAATATTTTAACAACTTCAAGTAGCTCATTCAAAAAGAAACACATTGTATTTCACAAACATATTGTATTCAAGGTGGACAAGTACAATGTACACCAAAAACACATAAATTGAAAGCTTCCCAAAAAATTAGCTTACAATAGATCTCATGATATGACTGTCTTCTCCAAAAATTGACTTGTTATCTATATGATCCTGTAAATAAAAATTAAAGAAAAAAAATTGTAAGTAAAACAAAATATATACTAAAAGAACGACATGTTTAAAAGACTTATATACAAAAAAAAAAAAAAAAAATCCACACACACACACACACACACACACACACACACATATATACACATTATGGGTTTTTTTTTTTTTTGGGGTTTTATACACACACACAAACACATATATATATATACACACACACACACACACACACACACACACACACACACACACATATATATATATATATATATATATATATCCTGTGCAGGTTTAAGGGACTCCCATGCAAAATATATATACGATATTGATGGTCACCTAGAGAATCACAATTCTTAATGACGATTTATTAACTAGACATTTGTTAACAAACATTTCACTAATATACTACTCATCAGATATATATTTCAACATCCTTACATTTGAGTGACCACCTATTTAATGTGCTGCTAAAATAAAAGAATTTGGATTGAAGCGGATCGATATTGGAAGCATATCAAGAAATTGGATCCGAGTCATTACAATTCTAAAATACACTTAACACAGTATCAAACAGCCTTTCATGTTTCATATGCCAAGTATTTTTAAGTTATATATATATATATATATATATATATATATATATATATATATATATAAACTCAATAATTAAAACTTATTTGTTAAAAGTGTATAATGTTAGATAATAAGAGTGTATATTAGGAGAAGAAATGCGTTCTAGGTGCTTGCAATACAGGACTCTTGATGCTAGCACAGTCCATCATGTAACTCATGTTTCATCAATTTTAATAAGATCTACATGCATACAACAATCATATGTATTTACAAATTACTCTATGCAAAAAATAATAACTAATGCCATGTCTATGTTTTAATTAAGTTTACAACTAAACATGCTTCAACTGTACGCTAATAACCATTCTGCCTTGTACGTCGATAAGATTGTGTCAAAGTGTATCCTAATTGAGTAAAGTCATTAGCATTCCCCCTCCCTTCCATCTTATAGTCTTGTTCAACACCTAGCTAGAAGTCACATTATTGAGCTTACTCAACTATCACATCCCAAAGACAAAAGAGAAACCTGTTGGAGTGGGTGGGGTTCCCAACCTATGTGGAGAAGACCCCGGAGTGCGACGAGCGCCGTCCGAAGTCGGAGAAGCTCGGGAAGTAGGCGACGTTGCTGCTGCTGCTGCTGGAGCTTCTGGGAGCAGGGGATCCGAGTTCGGCCCAAACTCGGTCCCAGGCCGAGTTCTGGCCGAACTCGGTCTGGCTGTTCCAGCGTTTGGCCAGTAGGTGCTGGCTGCCCCACACAGAGTTCTGGCCGAACTCTGTGTTGTCGGGGGCTGAAGCGGGATTCTGGATGAGTTTTCATCATTGGATCTAATCCAACGGTCCAGGTTGGTTGCGGGATTAGGGTATTAAGTTGAGATTTCTCAACCCTAATCCCATAACGCACATTGGTAACTTTTGGAGGCTATCCAAGTTTGAGAGAGAAGGAGGCAAGAGTGCCATTGCAACTTCGGAGAAGAAGGCGGAGGATTGAAGGTTGATATTCGGAGGAGATCGTGCTCGGGTAATCTCTACTCGTCGTTCTCATTCTTCGTAGCCTTGTAATCGTTGTTCTTTTCTCTGAGTGTTGTGGGGATCCGATTTGGATCGGAGGAGTTTGTAGAGGGTGTAATTCTTCTATTCCATTAGTGGAGGCTTCTCAGGGTTGGACTCCGATCGTCCCGTGGTTTTTTCCCGCAAGGGTTTTCCACGTCAAAAATTCTCTGTGTCTGCGTGATTGTTTTTGTGTGTTCGTTTTTGGGTTCGTGCGTTGTATTGCTCGGTCCTCTCGCAGGTACTCTCCGGTTTGGGGAAAGGTTTCCGCGCTTCTTTACCAATAGAGTGGTATCAGAGCTTTGGGTTCAAAGGGTGTCAGGAGTTGACAGAGGAACCAGAGAGGAGAGATGGACGCGAAGCCGGTGCGCATGGTGAATCTGAACGGCACCAATTATCACTATTGGCGGAGCAAGATGAAGGATTTGCTATTTGTCAAGAAGCTGCATCTACCCGTGTTTGCATCCGAGAGGCCCAGTGATAAATCCGAGGAGGACTGGACATTCGAGCACATACAGGTGTGTGGGTACATACGGCAGTTTGTTGATGAGAACGTGTACAATCACGTTGCCAATATTGAGCACGCGAAGACGTTGTGGGATAAGCTGGAGTCTCTGTACGCGAAGAAGACCGGGGTAAACAAGTTGTTCCTGATCCGGACGATGATGGGTCTGCGGTACAAAGACGGGACGTCAATTTCGGATCACTTGAGTGAGTTCCAGGGCGTGGTTGACCAGCTATCTTCTATGGGAGTCAAGTTCGACGACGAAGTTCAGGGACTATGGCTGCTGTGTACATTGCCAGACTCGTGGGAGACCGTACGAGTATCTATGATCGCTTCTGCTCCAGAGGGCGTGGTCAGTCTGGAGTTTGCCAAGAGCGGGGTGTTGAATGAAGAGATGCGGAGACGTTCTCAGGGCACTTCATCCACATCCCATCACTCAGAGGCACTTGTTTCAGAGAGCCGCGGAAGGGGCAAAAGCAGGGGTCCAGGTGGTGGCAGAGACAAGAGCAGGGGGAAGTCCAAGGGTCGGTACGAGGACTCAGAGTGTTACCATTGCGGTAAGAAGGGCCATATCAAGCGGAATTGTTTCGCTTGGAAGAAGGAGAAGAAGGGCGACAAGGGGAAGCAAGAAGAGAACACTACAGCGGCGGCCTCGGTGCATGGAGGCGATGTGATCGTCGTAGGTGATGAGGTCATTACTAACCTCGCCTGCGATGACAATTCTTGGCTGGTGGACTCAGGGGCTTCAGCACATGTATCTCACAATAGGGCACTGTTTGCCACTTACACGACAGGCGACTGTGGCGTGTTGAAGATGGGCAACGGAGATGTGTCTAAGGCGGTTGCCGTTGGAGATGTGCATTTGAGAACGAAGACGGGTGCGGTTCTTGTTTTCAAGGATGTTCGTCATGTCCCTGATATCCGTTTCAACCTGGTGTCGGTTGGAAGGTTGGATGACGAGGGATTCTTCAGTCTCTTCGGGAATAGTCAGTGGAAGCTTTCCAGAGGTTCGATGGTGATTGCCAGAGGAAGCAAGAAGTCCGGTCTCTACTATATGGAGGGGAGCGCAGAGGGGGCACAGGAGATGAACGCAGTCAGTGATGCGTCTACCGAGTTGTGGCACAGGCGGCTCGGCCATATCAGCGAGAAGGGGTTGAGCTACTTGGTGAACAGGAAAGTGATTCCGGGGCTCAAGTCTACAAAGTTGGAGAAGTGCACGCACTGTTTAGCGGGAAAGCAAAATAGGGTGTCTTTCCAAAGTCACCCAAGTTCGAGGAAGCCGGCGTTGCTCGAGTTGATTCACTCGGATGTCTGCGGTCCTATGAAGGTAAAATCTCTTGGTGGTGCTTCTTACTTTGTAACCTTTATTGATGACTGTTCCAGGAAGGTTTGGGTCTATGCCTTAAAGACCAAGGATCAGGTGCTGCCCACTTTTAAGGAGTTTCAGGCCTCTGTTGAAAGGGAGACGGGCAAGAAGTTGTTATGTGTTCGGTCCGACAATGGCGGCGAATACATCGGTCCCTTTGATGCGTATTGCAGAGAGCAAGGGATACGACACCAGAAGACTCCGCCAAAGACACCTCAGCTCAATGGTGTAGCGGAGCGCATGAACAGGACACTGATGGAGATGGTGCGGTATTTGCTGTCAGAAGCAAACTTGCCGGGCAGTTACTGGGGTGAGGCTCTTCTCACAGCTGCTTATATTATTAATTTGTCTCCTAGTGCTCCTTTGCAGGGTGATGTGCCTGATAGAGTATGGTACGGTAAAGAGCCGTCATACAATCACCTGCGGGTGTTTGGTTGTAAAGCCTTCGTGCATGTACCGAAGGACGAGAGGACCAAACTTGAGCCGAAGACGAGGCGATGCGTCTTTGTCGGCTATGGTCGGGATGAGTTTGGCTATAGACTCTACGACCCAGTGGAAGGAAAGCTCTACAGAAGTAGGGACGTGGTGTTCGTCGAGGATCAGACCATGACCAACACTCAGGATTCCGAGACGCCTTCTGAGGCTGAGGAATTGCCTGAGTTAGAGTCATTTCACTTCGAGCAGTTTCCAGAGGACATCGCGGAGGATCCAGTTATGGAGGAGCCGGTACATGGAGTTGCTCCCAACCTTGATCATCAGCCTGCTGATGGTGGTCAGGGTGTCCCTCAGGAGGATGAGCATGCCGGAGAGGTAGTTCCTGAAGGGGCGGAGGCTGTCGGTATACAGCCAGCACCAGTGGCTCCACTGAGAAGGAGTGACAGGGATCGTCGACCATCTACGAGATACTCACCGGATGAGTATGTGCTATTGACTGACGGGGGGGAGCCCGAAAGTTTCGCAGAGGCTATGGAAGACGAACACAGGCAGGAGTGGATGGTGGCCATGCAGGAGGAGATGAGTTCCTTACACACCAATTCCACTTATGATCTGGTGCGGTTGCCAAAGGGCAAGAAGGCTTTGAAGAATCGATGGGTGTTCAGAGTGAAGCAGACGGAAGATGCTACTCGCCCTCGATACAAAGCGAGGCTGGTAGTCAAAGGCTACGGTCAGCGGAAAGGCGTGGATTATGATAAAATCTTTTCGCCTGTCGTCAAGCATTCGTCTATTCGGGTGGTGCTAGCATTAGCAGCCAGTTTCGACTTGGAGGTTGAGCAGATGGACGTGAAGACGGCATTCCTCCACGGTGATCTTGAGGAGGAGTTGTACATGGAGCAGCCAGAGGGATTCTGTGAGAAGGGCAAGTCACATTTGGTCTGCCGGTTGAGGAAGAGCTTGTATGGTCTGAAGCAGGCTCCGAGGCAGTGGTACAGGAAGTTCGAGTCGTTTATGGGGGAGCATGGTTATGCATGGACGACGTCGGATCATTGTGCATTTGTGAGGTATTTTGCCGAGAATGATTTTATCATTTTATTGCTCTATGTAGATGATATGCTATTAGTGGGTCGGAATGCCACTAGGATAGCGGAGTTGAAGCGCCAACTGGGCGCGGCCTTCTCTATGAAGGATTTGGGCGCAGCAAAGACTATTCTTGGGATGGAGATCAGCCGAGAGAGAGAGTCCAAGCTGCTACACTTGTCCCAAAAGAAGTACATTCACCGGGTACTTCAGCGTTTCGGGATGGACGGGTCGAAGAAAGTGAGTTCCCCCTTCGCGGCTCACTTTAAGTTCACTGAGGAGCAGTGTCCATCTACCGAGGACGAAAAGGAAGATATGGAGCGGGTTCCATATGCCTCAGCTGTGGGGAGCCTGATGTATGCTATGGTGTGTACGAGGCCAGATATTGCTCACGCGGTTGGTACGGTTAGCAGGTATCTTTCAAATCCTGGAAGGGTACATTGGAGTGCGGTCAAGTGGATTCTACGATACCTTCAGGGCACTGCCGGTTGGAGACTTTCCTTTGGTGGTGACGAGCCGAAGCTGGTCGGGTATACCGATGCTGATATGGCTGGAGATGTAGACACGAGGCGGTCGACTTCGGGCTACGTGATGATGTTTGCGGGAGGAGCAGTGTCGTGGCAGTCGCGGTTGCAGAAGTGTGTTGCCTTGTCGACGACGGAGGCGGAATACATTGCGGCGACGGAGGCTTGCAAGGAGCTGTTGTGGATGAAGAAGCTGTTGCAGGAAATGGGACTGAAGCAAGAGCAGTATACTTTGCTTTGCGACAGTCAGAGTGCGATCCACCTTGTGAAGAATCAGACGTTTCATAGCCGGTCCAAGCACATCGAGACCCGGTATCATTGGATACGGGATGTGGTTGAGAAGAAGGACGCGGCGCTTGAGAAGGTGCATACAGACGATAACGGAGCTGATATGTTTACGAAGATTCTACCAAGGAGGAAGTTTGAGTACTGCAGGCAGATCGTCGGGATGACGACGTCCTCCCCATAGTTGTGAAGGGGGAGATTTGTTGGAGTGGGTGGGGTTCCCAACCTATGTGGAGAAGACCCCGGAGTGCGACTAGCGCCGTCCGAAGTCGGAGAAGCTCGGGAAGTAGGCGACGTTGCTGCTGCTGCTGCTGGAGCTTCTGGGAGCAGGGGATCCGAGTTCGGCCCGAACTCGGTCCCAGGCCGAGTTCTGGCCGAACTCGGTCTGGCTGTTCCAGCGTTTGGCCAGTAGGTGCTGGCTGCCCCACACAGAGTTCTGGCCGAACTCTGTGTTGTCGGGGGCTGAAGCGGGATTCTGGATGAGTTTTCATCATTGGATCTAATCCAACGGTCCAGGTTGGTTGCGGGATTAGGGTATTAAGTTGAGATTTCTCAACCCTAATCCCATAACACACATTGGTAACTTTTGGAGGCTATCCAAGTTTGAGAGAGAAGGAGGCAAGAGTGCCATTGCAACTTCGGAGAAGAAGGCGGAGGATTGAAGGTTGATATTCGGAGGAGATCGTGCTCGGGTAATCTCTACTCGTCGTTCTCGTTCTTCGTAGCCTTGTAATCGTTGTTCTTTTCTCTGAGTGTTGTGGGGATCCGATTTGGATCGGAGGAGTTTGTAGAGGGTGTAATTCTTCTATTCCATTAGTGGAGGCTTCTCAGGGTTGGACTCCGATCGTCCCGTGGTTTTTTCCCGCAAGGGTTTTCCACGTCAAAAATTCTCTGTGTCTGCGTGATTGTTTTTGTGTGTTCGTTTTTGGGTTCGTGCGTTGTATTGCTCGGTCCTCTCGCAGGTACTCTCCGGTTTGGGGAAAGGTTTCCGCGCTTCTTTCCCAATAAAACCAAACCTTTATTAGTAACTGACACAGCTGGTAAGTCAAGCTTGCAAGCTAGCTGCATGAAATTAATGCACATTATAACATGGACCTTGCTTACTTCAAAACAGGGTTTCCTCATTTGGGGGACTTTGGAATACCTAAAATGAATTTCCGTCTCCACAAACATTCTGAGGTTTTACTGGGATTCCAAAGGGCCAAGGAATTATATTAGCACCCAACCAACTTTTATACTGAATGGAAATCAAGAAGAAATATGTCACCATCAAGAACACAATAATGATTCACCCAACTATAACCAAAGAGGAAGCAACTTTATTCAGCAGGAACATAATTCGACAGAAATAAAACTAGAACATCAAAAGTAAGAAAATTCAATTTATTTCTATAAATTTATAGTACCCAGTCCAGGGCTCTGAGGATCTGGCGACGGTGGGGACGCGACTTCCGGGCCAAAGATGTCGGGCCAGGCGGGCCCTGCACTGCACGATCTCGTAGTAGAAACCCAGGACTCCTTTTCAGCCAAGTTAGCCTGGTACTAGTCTGCCTGATCCTGATTTGGCCTGGTACCAACCCATTGAAGCCAACATATCGAATTCAAGAAATTGGAGAAAAATAAAAGTTGTGACATTCCATATTCAAAAGAATGTGTAGAATAATTCAAATTCAATCTTTCATCTTTCATGGTCTATACGAATCCAAATATAATGTAAAACTAATTATATGCACTAATGTAGTGGCACTTTGAAAATTATCTATTATATTCCAAAGACACTGAAGTTTACAATATATGTTCCTATAACTTACTTTCAACAACATTTCGTGATATGATATATGCTGGCTCAATGGTTTCTCCATCGCCATAGGAGTAAATTTTGCATCTATGTAGTACCCAACATTTCAAAGGGGAAGATGAAATGCCTAACATGTATCATTCATCAAAGATTAAAAATAGTTACATTTTGTTTTAAAAACAAGTCCATGGGGTTTAAGTTCACGCAACCAAGCAGCAAACATAGAATGTCTTGAGATCTGAAATTGACTTTTGTACTTCCTATGAGTATGCAAGTGGAGGTGGTATTGCATATTTTTCATTTTTAGCTGTTATCTGACTGAACCCTTGTGTATCCGATATCTTATATTTTTTTATGCTTTTTCTTTTACAAAAATGTTCATTTTCATTAGTAGTTAAGTAGTTAAGGTCAGACTGCACCACTTCTATTAATATGTTTATATCTGCCAATAGGCCTTGTCATTTGAATACTCGCATAAACTGAATTTAGAGTGCAACCTAGGTTTTGTGTGTATATTCTTATAGTGCTTATATTGTACCATGTCATGGTACATTTACCAAGAATCGATTCAGTTCCATACTGATTTCCTTTTCTTTGTTAGGTATATCTAAAGTGTTATGTGCTTGATTGTAGAGGATCATCTTTCTATGTTTGAATGATGGGATGGCATTTTTTTTCTCAGTTGAGATCCGTGAACATGACTCGTGCAATGTTGTGACATTTTTCCCAGGCTTGTCTTCTGCCTATTCCTATATGGTTTAGAGAATTGAGGAGACTTGAGCTCAGTTTACACACTTTACATTGGAGGGAGAACGAGAGAGAGGTAGGTAGGTATGTAGAAAGAGATATATATAGAGAGAGGGGGGCTTATCTAAAAACTTTAGGCATATGTACTAGGTTTATTTTAAAACTTTGAGCAGTTGTATTCTTACATTAGAGAAATCATACATATTAATCCTCCGGTTATACTTGCAGTCTTTGATAATAGATATTTGAGTATTCGCTTTTGCCATTAAAAACTTGGGTTCCTAATCCTGATACTATTGACTATCAGACTAACATAGGATATATAAAAAGCCCTCGATTACATGAGGATATGCAAGTGCGGCGTGCCATCAAGGAAAAGAAAACTTTTACAGTGCTAAATCTATAGTATATGTCAAACCATTTACTATAAAACAGATACGGATTTGAATTTAAGTTACAACAAATCAGAACAAATATTCAAGCCAGTAAGTTTCATCCTGTATCCCCATCGTGTTCACAAATCTTTCGGACCCTCGGACCCATCAGATTGTATTCAGAAATAAATTTAAACCGCAAAAGACCACAGGTATATCCATGTGCAAGGCGCAGCAAGGATAACCAACCAGCTTCATATTAAATAGTGTATTTGTTGTTGTTGTTGTGTGTGTGTCTACATTGATACCAAACAAATACCCCATAGGTAGATACATCATACATGAACTCATAATGCCTACATGCATTCATTTTGTGCATAAAACAAAAGAGACATACTTAATACTGGTGAAAAGCTCTGTTTTGTCTGTAAACCAGTCCGGGATGTTCCGTACGATGCTAACATCATCCTTCAGATACTCAATAAAATGATCTACGTCAAAAATGTCTTCAAAACACCTGCACATAGCACAGGACCCATGAAGTATATCACACCATTGTAGATGACCGACAGAATAAGACCGAGAGAGTAATAGCAATACCAATATAAAAATAACCTAATGGGCAAGAAAAACCATGCTACTGACACTACCTAAAAAGTAAAAAAGATCAACATATCTAGAATGTTTGACTAAAGAATCACCATCATGTCTATGTGAACAAGTGTATATACGTAGAAAAGTTGCTTCTTTAATTGCTGTCCTAGTTCAGGCTTCCTTAAGCTCTTATGCTTATTTTCTTTCCATGCCTATGAGAATTATAGTTACACTATCCATTCCCTTGAATTTCACCTGTATCTTACATTATTATCATGTGTCCCATGGACCATTCAAGTATACCCTGTCTGGAAGTTGGAATAGCCTTCCTTCTATTTATTTTCAAAATTAAGAGTTAGCATACTTGTAATGTAATAGGTCTAACGATTTCTAAATGCTATATATTATGTTAAATTTTCTTTTATTGTATTAAATATTCTGACACAACCGCCGTTTTACATGCTTACCGAAACCTTCCTATTGCATCTAAAGAACTAGCATCCAACGACCCAAACTGCTCAATATATCCAAGCTTAAATCCCGACTTCTCAAGAGGAGGTGCATTATCTTTTTTTCTTAATTTGTTTCAGAATAACCTACTTTCATCTTCAGTGAACGAACCAAATATAAACACCTGTAAATATATAGTAGCCAATAAAGTCAAAAACATATTCTCTTCGGACAAACTAGGATCAAGAAGTATAGATAGTTGTATTTCATACGATCAATTCAATGTTCACTAGATTTCGATAATAGTATCATCATTATAATATTACTCCAAACAAAATCAGACACTACTTCAAGAGTCATTCAATTAATGGACTTTATAAAGCTTGAAATTAATGTCTTATCCACATCCATGTCTATTTGTACTATATTGAGAGCAGGAGCTTCAAAATGTCCCCACATACTATATTGAGAGCAGGAGCTTCAAAATGTCTACCATATTTCGGGTAAAGTGCATATAAACCCTCCTTAGATGTGAGAAAAATGCAATTAAAGACTCATAGTTTGAAAAGAACCGTGCATTTTTAATTTTGCTCAGTTTGCACCCATGCCGTTAACAACCGTTAAAATACGTCTAAAAAGACGATTTTACCCCTCCCCACTCTCCCTCCCCCCTCTCTCTCTCCGGTGGTGGGGGCGGGTCGAGGGGGCAGGCCGGCGGAGGGAGGAGGGGGGGGGGGGGGGTCGGGGGGCTGGCCGGCGAAGGGAGGAGCGAGGGGGGGGGGGGATGTTGCGGGTCGGGTGGCTGGCCGGCGGAGGGAGGAGGGGGGGGGGTCGGGGGGCTGGTTGGGAAGGTGGGTATTTTAGGTAGTTTTTTTAAAAAAAAAAAGTCATTAATGTAATGACCCGCTCCGCCCTAGCGGAACGCCGATTCAAACGGCAAGTGCAACGACTCAAACGAGCCGTCGACCCGAAAAGTTGGCATCGACCTGATGAAGAATCGATGCAAGACTTACATTGGCCTATCGATGATGAATCCAGACTTAGACTTTCAAAAGCACGCTCGGAGTATCGCTCGGCCGACGCGATCATTGCTAAGGTGGGTGGCTCCGATGAACCCGTCTTTGCTTAGCCTAGTCACATAACAATACGGACACTATTGCTAGAATCGCTAGGCGATGACACCGCGCATGCTAATAAATGACTCAACGCACCTAGCTAAGGGAATAATCCCATCTTGTATGCTTGTATAGAATATGGAAAAGAACTTGGAAAACAAGTGAACTCTCGCACCGCACTCCACGCTCGTGCTAAGGCACGAACTTACATTGAAGTTCCTTTTGCGTTCAAACAATGAAACAATGAATGGTTTACAACAATTAAACGGGAAGACTATCAACATAGTCGTTCCGAGTAGAGTATAGCAACATTGAAAGACTAGGGGACCGATGGGTCGCCAAGGCGACTCCCGTACGGGGAGTTGCATAATGATGAATGAAAGAAAGAATGAACGAATAAGTGAATGAATGAATCAACGAATGAATGAATGAATATGTGAATGAATCAATGAACGAACGGACAAGTGAAAGAAAGAAAAGAAAGAATGAATAAAAGATGAAGAAAGAAAGAAATAGTTAGCGACAGGTATGACGGACACGTGCAACGGGGCTCGCTACCCGCACTGCACGGACGCCAACCTGGTCGATAACGCATTATGGCTAAGGGTTAGCCTACGGCTCGGAGACAGCCGTTAAGTTAAAAAGACAATAAAATACGAAATGGTCGTGGACGGACTCGTGCATGAGTGAAAAGGGATTCAAAGGGCAACGAACGACGATTTCGTGGCCGGCCTAGGTGGAATCATGGCCTACGGACGGACAGGTGTGCAGGCTTGGGCACATAACCAAACGTAGGGTCGGTACTTCAATAGTCTATCAAGGTGTACCAGCCATCACGCTTGATAGATGAGAATGCCAAAGGGGAAAATGTCCAAAATGGCTGACTTGCCAGCGACCGGTGCATATAGATTTAAGTAGGCTTTGCTGGTGGCAATCCACGTGCAAGTCCTTGCATTGAAACAAAGTAGTCTAAGTTAACTAAATGAAGTGCCTTCTGAACAGGCTTGAAATGTAACACACCAAAGGATAAAGAGTACTTCGTGCAACGAGATAGAAAACACGCATACGACGCGCTAGGCCTGAGGCAGGGACACGCCCTTGACATTGAATGCTTACGTAAATCACGATAATTTATTACATATGAATTGTTGACTAACTTGGTTTACTTTGGACAGGGAAGGCCGGACGGTAAGTATGGGTAAGTCGTGCACGTATTTCCATACGACACTTGAATTCGGCAACACGAGATAAGTTATGATATGTGCCATGAAATTGACCCTAAGGCAAGATTAGTAAGACAATGAATGATAGACGGTGCACAAAAGTAAATAGAACGAGTTTGATAATAATAGCATTGTGGGCGAGCTAGCCTCCCCACCAGTGCATAACAATGTACTGATAACCCCACAGTCTGCTTGCAGGATACAGGAGACGTCGTCGGGTGCGGAGCTTCTCTCGAACGTGCTAAGACGCGGAGCTATCTCTGGAGCCTTGGAGCGTTGTAAGGAGCTGGAGCACCATATACAGGACATAATGTATCGGAACATCGCCATGAATCATTCCATTTTGTAAGCCATTTGGCACGCCTTTTATGTTTCAGAGAGGGAGAGCTTGAGCGATTTGTAAACTCGGCCTAGCGCCGCTTGTAAACTTCTTGGAAATCAATAAAGAGTTTGAATTTGCTTCAACTTGTGTTCATTTACTTTTCGCTGCAAATGGGGACACTCTGTGCGACTCTGTGGCCTAGCTCAAATCGGCCGTTTCTAGACTTAGCCTTGTACGGGCGCAACCTAGGCCCGTGCGGCATCACGCCTTAGCGAGGACGATCGCTCCTGCGGGAGCGGGACGTGACAGATTGGTATCAGAGCACGGCTTTACGTCCTTGGACTTTATTTCGATTCTCTCAGTTTTGAAAGCTCGTTTTGAAACAAAAGAAGTGTACGCTCTCTCTCGTTGTGCATTGGGATATTCCATACAATAAGTCTAATATTTTCAAAAGCTCGTAAGAGTACTCGGTTGAACGGGATCGATAGGCGAAGGCCTTTGTGCCAAACCACGACGGACTCGAGTTGGAAGGAACGCATGCTAAAAGTTAGCAAACGCAGTGCGTACTTGAATAACCTTACACTGACAATAGCGAACGAGTACACGAGACCGAAGTATAGTTCGAACGGGATGGTTATGCACGCAGCCTTTCGGCTAAGTTGTGCAGAGTATCGCGCACCTAGACCTTCTGGTGTGAACGAGTTTGCGAGCGAGATCGACTATCGCTCGGACGAGAATAAGTGAGACTTAGAACGTATGTTGATAGAGGCGTTACTTGACTAATGCTAAAGCGAACACGAGAATGGTTCTTAGACCTTGAGGAACAGGCGAACGCGCGATAGAACGTATCGATTGGGAATTGAATGACCTTTTGAGGATTTAAAGAGTGACTTGGTCCCGAGTGGCATATGTGATAGCTTCGAGGAATAATAAGAATGAGTGTCGACGACTAGTCGAGTGGCTCGAACCCTGAGTGGTGTATGGACGTCATAGAAATTGTTCGAGCGAGACTAAAGGATTTACGGATAGAACGAGTATGTCGACGAAGCGATGCGATCGCGCAAAGCCGTAGAACGCGTCACGCTTAGTTTGGTCGTGACCTCGAATGTCCCGAACGAGATGTCGTTCAGACAACTTGTCAATGGGCAACGCAAGTTAGAAAATGACTCGGAACGATGAATAAAGATGTATGTCTCGATCGAGGAAGCTAGAGGATAGCACTTGTGATTTCGGATTGGGTCAAATGAAATGTGACTTGAGTTTTGGAGAACGATATTGAAACTAGCTTGAGGAATAGCAATTGAACTTGATCTTGGATGGAATCGAAGGAAATTGTGGTATATCCAGTTCGAACAATAGCATTAGTCGCACGACTCGAAATTGGTTACAAAGGAAGATCGTCAGGTTACGTATATTGTCGATGGTATTGAGGCGTATCAAAGATCGATATGCGATAACTCGGGGGTACTCTGACTCGGCGAATGACGATCGTGCAAAATATCATTGTTCCGATGGATGCTATACTCGGGATATTGAAACGTGTCGAGGAAAATATAGACGTGGCTCGAGAATTTTCTAGTTGAACGAATGACGGTCAGACTATCGAATAGAGATCTTGGCTTGGATGAAAAATGAAAATGTTTGGATATGCTTCGTTGACAACCACAACACTGACGTTCTTGTCTTATGCGAGCGCAACTCCAGCCTCGCACATGTGTCACGCCAATTAGGGCGATCACTCCGCGTGAGCACTAGTATGGTGATTCATACAGCGGGGGTGATCGAACTTGCATGGCATGGCAAATTTGATACATCGACTTGTGATTTGACGCGAATGTGGACTCGAGAATGACTTAGCGTGCGTGACAGTTGAATTTGAGGATTGCGTAGGTCCAATCCGCGTATCGAGAATGAATTAGTCTAGACACAAGCAAGAGTTACGCCCCGATGAGAATGATTATTCTGCAGGAGCGTTGCATGGTGATTCATGAACCACCGTAGATAATCGGACTCGCGTAAGATTGGGGCGCAACATATTGTCAAAGCTAGATGAACTCGTGATCGAATACATGAATTGGTTAGAATGAATATGTGAAGTATGTCGTTTTGGTGATTTGAACGGACTCGAATTCGTTGCGCTGCGCGACGAATGCCTTGATTCGAATTAGGTGATCGTGCTCGATGTTTAGAAATCTGAGTGACGCGAGCTTGGGTAGAAAATCCCGTACTACCGACTTTGGTTTGACCCTAGGATTGGGGTCAGTATTGGCATTATTGTTGGAGAACTATGATTCCAATCCTGACATTGACTTAGCCTTGAGAAATGGCCTAGCGGTTAGGCGAGAGCCCTGTTTCAAATGTTAGCAATCAAAAGATTGATCTTGAGGATTGACATGGATGGATTGAATGATGCAAGAATAGGAAACCCTGCTCACGAGATTCGGCTGACATGCATATATTTCAGGGACGTCTGGGTATGTGCACGATACGACTCGAGTGAAAATGACGAATTCTCTATCATGCGGCTTGGCTGAATGCATGTATTTTGGGGACGCCTGGAATGCGTGCACGATCCAGCCAAGTGATACGTCGAGTTCAAGTATGACTTGAGGAATGGAAGAGTGTCGAGAACATGAGATCGTGTTAAAAGAAAGGAATGATACTAGTACGAGCGTGGCTCGGAATCAAAGAAACGTGTGAGCGGAGTGTGCGTGAACGACAACGAGATTGACCCTAAACAAGTGAACGATATGGAATCGATATCGTGCAAGTAAAAGTTGGTATAACGAATTGAACCATTGATAGGAAGATATACTCGATGATAGTGCAATACTTGGTCTTGAATCGGACGAAAATTACTTAGACTTGTTCGACCCCGCTAAGAAGAAATCATACTGATTTCGTGAACAAGAACGCTTGAGAAGCGAATCGGGTCATCTCGACGACCGAGATAAACGAAAGTGAGTTTGCCTCAGCCTACGACCCTCGCATTTGACGAATTACAACGTGCCTCGTGCGACCATTTCAGTCCCATGACACGAAGAAATAGCAACCAAGACGAAGAAACACTTGAATTGAATAAGTGCCATCAACTCTAAATGAATGAAAAAGTTATTCAATAAAATCGACCAAACGTATGTGACACGAAACTTAGAAAGATATCGAGTATGGTTCGATGCCATCGAACGATAGAGCCGTTCGATAGAATTGTCTAAGAAACACGACGGCACGAGTCAAGGAACGGTAGGATGACCTGCACTCAGGAAGTCTCGAGGACGAGACTTGTTTTGAGTGGTGTATTATGTAATGACCCGCTCCGCCCTAGCGGAACGCCGATTCAAACGGCAAGTGCAACGACTCAAACGAGCCGTCGACCCGAAAAGTTGGCATCGACCTGATGAAGAATCGATGCAAGACTTACATTGGCCTATCGATGATGAATCCAGACTTAGACTTTCAAAGGCACGCTCGGAGTATCGCTCGGCCGACGCGATCATCGCTAAGGTGGGTGGCTCCGATGAACCTGTCTTTGCTTAGCCTAGACAAATAACAATACGGACACTATTGCTAGAATCGCTAGGCGACGACACCGCGCATGCTAATAAATGACTCAACGCACCTAGCTAAGGGAATAATCCCATCTTATATGCTTGTATAGAATATGGAAAAGAACTTGGAAAACATGCGAACTCTCGCACCGCACTCCACGCTCGTGCTAAGGCACGAACTTACATTGAAGTTCCTTTTGCGTTCAAACAATGAAACAATGAATGGTTTATAACAATTAAACGGGAAGACTATCAACATAGTCGTTCCGAGTAGAGTATATCAACATTGAAAGGCTATGGGACCGATGGATCGCCAAGGCGACTCCCGCACGGGGAGTTGCATAATGATGAATGAAAGAAAGAATGAACGAATAAGTGAATGAATGAATCAACGAATGAATGAATGAATATGTGAATGAATCAATGAACGAACGGACAAGTAAAAGAAAGAAAAGAAAGAATGAATAAAAGATGAAGAAAGAAAGGAATAGTTAGCGACAGGTATGACGGACACGTGCAACGGGGCTCGCTACCCGCGCTGCACGGACGCCAACCTGGTCGATAACGCATTATGGCTAAGGGTTAGCCTACGGCTCGGAGACAGCCGTTAATTTAAAAAGACAATAAAATACGAAATGGTCGTGGACGGACTCGTGCACGAGTGAAAAAGGATTCCAAGGGCAACGAACGACGATTTCGTGGCGGGCCTAGGCGGAATCATGGTCTACGGGCGGACAGGTGAGCGGGCTTGGGCACATAACCAAACGTAGGGCCGGTACTTCAATAGTTTATCAAGGTGTACCAGCCATCACGCTTGATAGATGAGAATGCCAAAGGGGAAAATGTACAAAATGGCTGACTTGCCAGCGACCGGTGCATATAGATTTAAGTGGGCTTTGCTGGTGGCAATCCACGTGCAAGTCCTTGCATTGAAACAAAGTAGTCTAAGTTAACTAAATGAAGTGCCTTCTGAACAGGCTTGAAATGTAACACACCAAAGAATAAAGAGTACTTCATGCAACGAGGTAGAAAACACGCATACGACGCGCTAGGCCTGATGCAAGGACACGCCCTTGACATTGAATGCTTACGTAAATCACGATAAGTTATTACATATGAATTGTTGACTAACTTGGTTTACTTTGGACAGGGAAGGCCGGACGGTAAGTATGGGTAAGTCGTGCGTGTATTTTCATGCGACACTTGAATTCGGCAACACGAGATAAGTTATGATATGTGCCATAAAATTGACCCTAAGACAAGATTAGTAAGACAATGAATGATAGACGGTGCACAAAAGTAAATAGAACGTGTTTGGTAATGATAGCATTGTGGACGAGCTAGCCTCTCCACCAGTGCATAACAATGTACTAATAACCCTACAGTCTGCTTGCAGGATGCAGGAGACGTCGTCGGGTGCGGAGCTTCCCTCGAACGTGCTAAGGCGCGGAGCTATCTCTGGAGCCTTGGAGCATTGTAAGGAGCTGGAACACCATATACATGACATAATGTATCGGAACATCGCCATGAATCATTCCATTTTGTAAGCCATTTGGCACGCCTTTTATGTTTTAGAGAGGGAGAGCTTGAGCGATTTGTAAACTCGGCCTAGCGCCGCTTGTAAACTTCTTGGAAATCAATAAAGAGTTTGAATTTGCTTCAACTTGTGTTCATTTACTTTCCGCTGCAAATGGGGACACTCTGTGCGACTCTGTGGCCTAGCTTAAATCGGTCGTTTCTAGACTTAGCCTTGCACGGGCGCAACCTAGGCCCGTGCGACATCACGCCTTAGCGAGGACGATCGCTCCTGCGGTAGCGGGGCGTGACAATTAACAGCCATTTCTAACCGCTTAATAGACAATAGGGACTTTTTTGCTCACGTGGGCAATCTAAGGAGGGGTCAATTGCATTAGTTTTCTAACGAGTCTTATTTTGCTAACGAGGCAAATCTAAGGAGGGTTTATATGCACTTTACCCACCATATTTCACATTCTTGGCTATTAAATCAATTGATTTACTAGCTTTCAGATGTACCTACTGAAAGGATACTATTTCAGACATAGACTAAATATATTATGTAAAAGCATTAAATATAATAAAATGTAAAAGCATTAAATATACCAAAATGAAAAAGGAAATTTAGATCACATGTCTAGCATCAACTGCATATGCGAATAATTTGTTAGACCGAACATGATTCTGCACTGACTCATATATTTCCCTGCTAATTCCATTTAACCCAATGCACTAAAATCTAAAGAGAAAAATACTATGAAACAGCTTTTTTAGTTAGTCATTACCTGCCAATTAATGCAAAAAAGTGAGATCTCCATATATCAATGCGAATGTTCACAGTAATGCAAATTTTACAACCTCGAATATTATATTCTCACCTTCTTATCACAATCATGCAACAGAACAAGACATCGGCTTCTCCTAGCCGACTCCTCCAATGTCCTTTTGATGCCCAACTTGTCCTGCACCAACATATAGAAAGTTTACAGTAATCTTTTAAACCATGTCGCATTAATAAAATTCAATAAAAACCAAGAGCATTAACAAGACTGAACCTTAGTATCTGGGATTAGGCTTCATGATTATGACAGTTGCTAAGAAAGGACTTATGATATAGCTTCACAAATAAAGAGCATGGAGGGACCATGCACCAACCATTGTTATCCTTGAGTCTTGTTTCCTTGAGCATGGAGGGACTTATGATATAGCTTCTCTGGGAAGCAGGGACACTCAAAGTCTTGCTGTGTCCATGTCACAACGTGTTGGACACGTATTGAACATGACAGTGACACACCAAAATGTATACCAATACTACCTTGGCTAGGATTTTGGCATCGTCATAGGGCTTGGCTTCTGGTTGACAGCGGAACATAAAAGAAACTGTAAATTCTTCTATCTTGTCTCTTGCTCCATAGTTGAACCCGTTTTGATAGGAGGATTCCCTTGTGTTAATGGTGGGGTCAAAAGCCTAACTTTTCCAATGGCGCTCACTCGCCCGCACATCGCATGTGTCGTGAGTGTGACAAACGAACAAACAGTTGGCGCGTACTGTAGAAATCAAGAAGTGGACGCCTATGAACCATTCGATGAGTAGCGGACTCACCTGGCGGACGGACTTGAGAACTCACCTGTGGGACGAACTTACGAACGGGGACTTATTCACCAGCGACAGAGAAAGAAGCAGAGAGAGAGAGAGAAAATATCTACTCTCGCACGGGGGAAGACGACAGAGAACGACGGGGACTTATTCCCAAAAATAGAGAAGTGAGAGATTACCAGTCGCCTTCCCCAGTCGCCTTCGCCAGTCGCCGTCGAGGTACAGAGAGAGAAAGTATAACACTTATAATTCGCATTTCAAAAAAAACACACACACACACACACTTGTAATTCACGTGAAAGACACATGATACCAAATTTTTATTTTTATTCTAGGCTAAATTGTAACTTGATACCCTCAACTATTTGACTTTTTCAACTTGATACCCTCAACTTTGATAGGTACTAATTTAATACCCTTTCTCAACTAATATTTTCAACGTAATACCCCCCCATCCCACCCCTTGTTAGCAATCACCCGAATAAAACTCGTATTATACACGAATTTTTCCGTATCTTTCATAAACGTATAATACTTGCGTACTTTTGACAGATCCAAATCAGTACATAAATTTTCAACATGCGAAGTTTTAAACGTGTTCTGTATAAATTATTGAAAAATTTGGCACAAAAAATGTGTTGGCAACCTGTTTAATTAACCAAATTTGACAACATATTTAAGAATGTGAAGTTTTTAATCTCAATATTTTTATTTTTCGAATACTTGACCGAATTTTTGAACGTATTTTATCTGCACTGAGCCGATTTATACTCGTACATTTGTCGTCCCGAATTTTTTACGTTTGCCGAATTGCTAACAAGCGTTAATTTTTTCATTAAAAATACAAATACAAATAAAACATTTCCTAAACTACCCTCTTCTTCTTCCTCCCCACCCCATTTACTGATGCTCCATCTCCATCCCCCCTCCTCTCCCTCCATCCCCCAACCCACGCTGCCAACCCCACTCCCCACCGTCGCCCCTCCTCGCCTTGCCCCCCATCCACGCGTCCACCGTCGCACGCCCCATGCCGTGCCCCCTCCGCGGCCCCCCTCCACACGCCCACCACCTTCCCTGAGCAACCCCCCTCCCGTCACGCCCTCCCCCCTCCGGTTGCACGCCCTCACCCTCCCTAAGCACCCTCTTTCCCGTTGCGCCCCCCTCCACATGCCCACACCCTCCCCGTGCACACCCCCCCTTCCCCGCTGTGCGCTGCGCATCCTTCTCGTGTCCCCCCATCCTCCCACGGCCGACAGTGGCTGCTGCGTGCGGCATGTGCGCCCCCCTCCGGTGGCCGGTTCGCCGGAAAGAGAGGGAGGAGGCTGTCGGAGAGAGAGGGGTAAGAAATGGAAGGGTATTTCTGTCATTTAATTTTTCTCGTTAACACCGTTTGGACAAAAATGGGAAGAGGGTATCAAGTTGATGCCTATCAAAGTTTAGGGTATTAAGTTGAAAAAATCGAATAGTTGAAGGTATCAAGTTGTAATTTAGCCTTTATTCTATTTTATATTAAATTTGTAACGGTTTGAAAGTATTACAAACAAATAAATACCATTCGTCACAAATATTAATATTTACTTTTTGCTGTTTATACTAACGGATTTTTTTTAAATTTCTAACATTTTTGTACCATTGGTAATCAGTAACGGTAAAAAATTGGTAGTAATTAAAAAAAAGTGTGTTGGAAAATCCATCTTTTGGTATAGTATGTAGGGAAAAAAAAGTGAGGTGAAAGAAAGTACGGGCAACAAAAATTGGAATCGTTTATAACGTTTATGTAAATAAGTGTTAAATAAAGTTTATACTTTACATGATGGTGAAGAAGCTCGCTTGAGAAGCTCATGGTGAATGGGAGAAGGGAATACAATGGTTGATGATGGGAGGAGGGAAGGTCACGGCTAACGATGGAAGGAGAGAACCCAGCGAGAGAGAGAGAGAACCAAGCTCGCTTAAGAAAAAGAGAACCATCCCGGCACGAAATAACCCAAAACACTGTAATCGGTGTTTTTAGGATTTTATTTCATATATTTTTAGGTTATTATTCAATTAACAAATTATAAAAATATACTTTCCTATTTAGGTTCATGTCGCTGAACATATAATGTCTTTTTGCGACATGTATCATTCATGTCGCCAAACATATAGTGTCTTTCTGCAACATTTACCACATGTCGCAGAACATATAATGACTTTCTACGACATGTACCACATGTCGCGAAACATATAGTGTCTTTCAGCGACATGTGGATGTCGCAATATGTAGAGGAGTTTTGGCTGAATTAGTATTTCGTTCCCTTTCAGTGAAATTTATGTGGATTCTGCGACATACTAGTACTCATGTCACCAATACATATAAAAAAAATATTTTTTAGAGATATTAAAGACCCTATGTTGCTAAAACATGTTGCTAAAAATATAATTTCTTGTAGTAAGTATCGCGCGATGGTGAAGGACATGTGTGAGTTACTATGGTGAAAAGGGCTTGTGGGGGAGTTGGGTTTCTCTTCTGGAAAACCTATTAAGTTGTTTTGTGATAACCAATCTGCAATTAAGATTGTTGAAAACCAGTGCAACATGATCGAACAAACACATGTGGAAATTGACAGGAACTTTATCTATGAGAAGTTAGAGAACAAGGAAATTGAGGTGCCATATGTTAATACTAAAGGGCAGCTTGCAGATATGTTAACAAAGGCCCTATCAAACTCAGCCTTCGCCGGTTCACTTGTCAAGTTGGGCATATATGATATATACGCTCCACCTTGAGGGGGAGTGTTGAATCACAACTAATATGGATACAGCTTGTGCATTAACAAGCCTTCTATATTTAGCCTTCTTGTATATTAATTGTATTAATACACCTTCTATCTCTGGCCTTATAGAATCAATTGTATTAATACACATTCTATCTCTAGCCTTATAGGATCAATTGTATTAATACATCTTCTCTCTCTAGCCTTATAAAATCTCGTGTATCTTCTATATTCAAGCCTTGTAAATTTATATATAAACCATACTATGGTGGAGCAATAAAGATATACAATATTCTTCAATACTTCTTTTCTACTCTTAATTCAATTTGTTCCATATTAGTCACCTAATTTCAGCTTGTGTCTACCCATTGAACCGGCTTATTGGGATCTCCAGTCAGACTCGATTAGGTTGTCACTGCTGTTGACTTACATATGGACTTAATCACATCCCCCTCGATGATTCTAGTATCAATGTCTTGTTTCTCACGAACTAAATCTACCTGCACTTTCATTCTACTTATTTCCAGTTGTGTATTGGAAGAGTTGTCAGTTGTAAAAGTTCTTTCACTTGTCAGTTAGGTTTTTGTAGGTCGAGCAGCTTGCAAAATCACTGTTAAAGATCTCTTCTGATCAATTTCTTTATCTTTTTATTTCATTACTGTACATGCATCTTGTTCTCTTCTTTTCCAATATTGACTTTTGATTCTTGCTACTAGTTATCCCTTGGTACTTCTTTAGTTGTGGTTCTTTTGATAGTTGATTGATGATTCATACATTTTGTCATCCTAGCTTGTAATTCCTGTTACTGTGATTTCTACCACATTTCCAGTTGAATGGATGGAATTTACCGTACATATATAGGTTTGTGCTTCTCATGTCTTTGGAGCTGGCAGTTTTCTGCTTGGGTCTTTTACTTTTTTTCCTCAAATCTCTTACATAAGCTCATATGCCTTTATCTCTGTGAATTGCAATTTTCTTTTAGACTCAGAAATGTAATATATGCCATGGCTGTTTTGATATGGTAGAACTACAATGTCTTTCTTTTCCTATGTATATTCTTTTTCATCTCTCTACAGCGATTTAGCAATTTTAAAGTTTATACTTCATACAGTTTGAAAATAAATTGAAATAAATTATTTACATGAAATGCAATTGAAATCATCATCATCATAATATCAAGTCTAGAAAACCAGTTGCCTGGGACATAAATCATCTGTTAGACTTGGGCTGAATTTAAACTTCATGTTTTTTGAGCTAAACACGACCTCTATTGTTCCTGAAGATTTCTATACCATGCATGGTTGATTTGTTTTGATTGCTTAGTTGGTGGGAAGAGCAAACATTTGTCATGCCCAAAGGACAAATATGGACATCATAGAAAGATGATCTATGAGAAAGCTTTCTATGTGTGGATATGTGTGGATCCTCACTTAAAGATTTGACCATTCTATCTTGATTTCCGATCTTTCAGAAATTGCATGATGAATGGATCAAATTTCTTAATTTTCAACAAGTTTAAAATTACAGCTCCCAAGTCCCCTTGAATTGGTATACATTTTAGATTACTTAATGCACAGGTAAGAAACATCCCAGTGTTATGATATTAGGTCCACATGCTTGTAAGATGTGTAGATCTAGATGAACTTTTAGAATATCCAAATGGTGCCTGCGATCTAATAATATTGTCTCCATTGTTGGAGTGGGTGGGGTTCCCAACCTATGTGGAGAAGGCCCCAGAGTGCGACGAGCGCCGTTCGTGTGTCGAAGAAGCTCGGGAAGTAGGCGACGTGGAGTCGCTGCTGCTGTTGCTTCCCAGAGGGAGGTTCTGGAACAGGGGATCCGAGTTCGGGCCGAACTCGGTCCCATGGCGAGTTCGGGCCGAACTCGGTCCCATGGCGAGTTCGGGCCGAACTCGGTCTGGCCACTCCAGCATTGTGGCGTGAGGTTCTGGATGCTCGACACAGAGTTCTGGCCGAACTCTGTGTCGTCGGGGCTGAAGCGGGATTTCGGGTGAGTTTTCACCACTGGATCTAATCCAACGGTCCAGGTTGGCTGCGGGATTAGGGAGTTATATTAGGATTTCCCAACCCTAATTCATTGTGCAACATAACGCAAGGTAACACAAGTTTGAGAGAGGAAGGAGGCAAGAGTGCCATTGCAACTTCGGAGAAGAAGACGGAGGATTAAAGGTCGCTATTCGAAGGAGATCGTGTTCGGGTAATCTCTACTCGTCGTTCTCGCTCTTCGTAGCCTTGTAATCATTGTTCTTATCTCTGAGTGTTGTGGGGATCCGATTTGGATCGGGAGGAGTTTGTAGAGGGTGTAATTCTTCTATTCCATTAGTGGAGGCTTCTCAGGGTTGGACTCCGATCGTCCCGTGATTTTTTTCCCGCAAGGGTTTCCACGTCAAAAATTCTCTGTGTCTGCGTGGATTATTTTGTGTGATTGTTTTTGGGTTCGTGCGTTGTTTGCTCGGTCCTCTCGCAGGTACTCTCCGGTTTGGGGAAAGGTTTCCGCGCTTCTTTCCCAACAGAGTGGTATCAGAGCTTTGGGTTCAAAGGGTGTCAGGAGTTGACAGAGGAACCAGAGATGAGAGATGGACGCGAAGCCGGTGCACATGGTGAACCTCAATGGCACAAACTATCATTATTGGCGGAGCAAGATGAAGGATTTGTTGTTTGTCAAGAAGCGGCATCTACCCGTGTTTGCATCCGAGAGGCCCAGTGATAAATCCGAGGAGGACTGGACGTTCGAGCACATACAGGTGTGTGGGTACATACGGCAGTTTGTTGATGAGAACGTGTACAACCACGTTGCCAATATTGAGCACGCAAAGACGTTGTGGGATAAGCTGGAATCCTTGTATGCGAAGAAGACCGGGGTAAACAAGTTGTTCCTGATCCGAACGATGATGGGTCTGCGATAAAAGGATGGGGCGTCTATTTCGGATCACTTGAGTGAGTTCCAGGGCGTGGTTGACCAGCTATCTTCTATGGGAGTCCACTACCAAAAGTTGTCCATTTAGCGACGGCCACATCCGTCGCGAATCCATCGGTAACATAAATTACCGACGGCATAGCGACGGATATTTGATGAAAATGGCCGTCGGGAAATACGTCGTCGCTAAAATTTGTCCGTCGCTAAGCCGTCGGACAAATGATTAACCGACGGACTAGCGACTGATTACCGACGGTTGCCTTTCAACGGATTAGCGACGGATTAGCGACTTGTTCCCGTCGGTTTACATGGCATATAATATTAAAATATCCGTCGCTAAGCCGTCGTAAATAGGTCGGTAAAAGCGTATCAGAGAGGTTCCTGATACGCAAAATCGGTCGCTATTCCGTCGCCATCCCGTCGTTAACCTCGACGTTATAGCGATGGATTAGCGACGGCAAATCCGTCGACATGGTTCTGGAAAGCTTCCATAATTCCAGAACCATGTCGACGGATAATGGGTCGCTAAGCCGTCGCTAGTCCGTCGTCATCCTCGACAGATTAGCGACGGATTAGCGACCCATTATCCGTCGCTAAGTCTCTGGAAACCTACCATATTTCCAGAACCATGTCGACGGATTTGCCGTCGCTAGGTAGTCGATATTCCGTCGCTAATATTAATTGTACCCAGTTAGCGACGGAAGTTCCGTCGCTAGTTGGTCGCTAGCTGCAAATTTATTTCGTCGCTACCTGCAAATTTATTTCAACCAGTTAGCGACGGATTGTCCGTCGCTCGTCCGTCGGTAACTGCAAATATTTATATAACCCAGTTAGCGACGGATTTTCCGTCGCTAGTAAGTCGCTCATCGGTCGCTAAAAAGATATATCTGTCGCTAATTGGCCGCTAGTCCGTCGCTAAATGCAACATTAATAAAAAAAAATTACAGAAACATTCTATTTCCTTTTCGTAAATATTACACATATTCATAATATCCAATATCCAAACATCCATGTACGATCAACAAATATCCAAATATCCAAATTCATAATATCCAATATCAAACAGAAATATCCAAACATCTATGTACAAATATCCAAACACAAATACACAAATTCATAATATCCAAACATTCATGTACGCTTCCAAAATATCCAGAATTCAAAATCCAAAAACAGTACAAATATCCAAAAACAGTACAAATATCATTGAGATGGATCGCGTCGTCGTTCGGCTCTGCGGATGTACTCTTCCACCATGTACGCCGGCACCTGGGACAACACATGCTCTGAAAGCGTGCGGAGCTGCTCTGGCGACATCAAGTCCATGAGCCCAATGAGCGCAGTATCCGGTACCAGGCGGACCTCGGCAGAACGGTTAAATGAATAACGTCCAGGGTCGGAAGGACCGGCAACCGCACTAGACGGACCGGGAGCAGACGGATCTGGACCGGAAGCAGAAGAAGGACGCGGAAGGCGCTCCAGCACATCCGATATTAGACTCCGCATTTCCGACATATCGGAGGTGAGAGTCGCAAGCTGCTTCCTCATATCGTCCGACGGAGGCGCGGGAGGAGGCGGGGGCGGTGGATATCTCGGAGTCGCGCCCTGCAACGACGCCGCCAGGGAACCTACGCCGTAGACGCGTCCTTTATTAAAGCCGCCGACAGACTCTACGAACACGTCGTCGTAGCGAGCGGCCATAGAAGAGGGCATCTGGGTGGGCGTCGTTTCGCCGACAACCTCGGCAGGGGGCTCAATCTGACTAAGGGCCTCACGATATGCAGCCTATCCAATGAATGTGTTTATACTATAAGTTTTCCTAAGTTATAATCTAAATCCTATGTTTCCCTAAGTTATAATTTGAATCCTACGTTCACCTAATTAAGTTAACAATAATTATATTTCTAATATAAATCTCATAAACGTAATTACTTACATCAGTCGCCTGGGCCCTCGCGTCGACGAAGCTCCCGTCTGCCCGCCTCTTGTGTGTATGCAGGAATACATCGTAGGCGGTGACCGACTCCGGCTCTCTCCCCTCCTTTACCGCCCGTTGTGCCTGCATACGAAATATACGTCGAATTTAATTAACTACGTATATTAGTAGTACCGAATTTAATAGTGAAATGAATTTGCGGTATCTCACCAAATCTGCACGCGTCGCTGCGTGGGCCCTTGAACCTCCCGTATGCAGACCAGCGGCCTGTCTGCTCGCCTTCGCTTTCTCTGATTTCTCCCTGTACTGAGCAGTATTCATCTTATCCAACATCTGCTCGTAGTACTCCTCCCGGAGCCACTTCTTCCTCGAATGCGCCGTACGAACGTCGTACACCGCATCCCGTATCTTCTTCCCGGCGGCGGCTTTGTAGGCCTTGCGAATCAACTCCTCGTGATGGGGGGGCCACCAGAACGTCGTCTGACATACAAATTAAATTATCACGTAATTAAAAAATTAGTGGATTAAAGAATAATTAATAATTAACCAAAAGATATATATATACCTTCATCTCCTCGAGCCAGACGTACTGCATGTTCTGAGGCACCTCAGAAAAATTGAGGTAGGGGCCATGGTAGTTTTCCCGGATAATTTGCCCGAGTATCCGAGCAGCATCATACGGGAAAAACCTACAAAGAAGCAAAGACTGGATTATTAACTTGAATAAATGAAACAAATTTAATAAATTAACTTAAATTTACTTACGTATCACCCGCGGGCCATAGTTCTCGTCGGTTCTCGCCTATCGGCCTCTCTGGAGGCGTCGGAGGATCCGCGGGTCCGCGGATGTACTCACCGGTAGCAGGATGAAGCTGAATCCGGGGGTACTCCGGAGCCCACCCTGCAGTAACTGATGGTGTACCCGCTGGTGCATCCGGGGGCGGAACGGATCCGCTAGCGGATGGAGTCTCAGGCCTCGATGAAGATGAAGGTAGCGCCTCGGCAGATCGACGGCGGAAAGAGTCTGTGGCCGGGCTCTCCAGGTCGGGATCGGAGGACTCTATATCCGGGGAATGTGGAAGGCGACCACGACCGCTACCACCACGACCGCTACCATCACGTCCACGGCCAGTGCCGCTACCACCACGCCCACCACGGCCAGTACCGCCACCACCAGCACCACTACCATCACGTCCACGGCCACTGCCAGCAGCACGAGTGGTAGTGACCATGACCTGTAAATAGAACACATAAATATAATTAACAATATAGAAGTATAAATGAATATAAAACTGAACTAAAATATATATACCAGCAGCAGGGCGGCGAGTGCCGTCAAGACAATGAGAACTAAGAGTGTCATCTGTAAAAAGAAAATCATACAATAAGTAGATGATCGAACGACAAAAACATAAACTGAAATAAGAATGTGTCCGTCTAAACTGAATTCACTAAGTTGTAAGTGCTTCTAATATATACCGATATTTAATCTAATCATCGTTATCGTCCTCGTCCTCATCGTCATCGTCATCGTTCTCATCCTCATTCTCATCGTCGACTTCATCTATATCATCATCCTCATCGTCGACTTCATCTGTATCATCATCCTCATCCTCATCCTCATCCTCTTCTTCTTCTTCTTCTTCTTCTTCTACTTCTTCTTCAGGCTCAATACTTGGGACAAGACGCCTCTTTCTCCCCTGGTTGACAGCTAAGTCTTGTATATCAACCTCTTCCTCCCCTCCATTTTCCTCAGCATGAGGTATATCGACATCTTCCACGTCCATGGTATCCGACTGTTGTCCCATGTATTGGGGCTTCTCGATCTGGTCCTCTTGGTATGCTGGGTCTCCAACGTTGAATGTATTTCTAGATTTAATCTTGCATACTGCCCACCAGTCAAATCGATCTCTACGACGCCTTGGGTAGCTTGTATAGTAGACTTGAACAGCCTGACTTGCTATCGCAAACGTGTCGGACCCTCTATACCTCCTGCGATGATTTATATCGACGAATCCAAATTGTTTATCGATTCTCCAACCGATATTTGGTCTCGTATCGAACCACTCACATTTGAACATCACAATATGCATATCATATGGGGCACTATATTGTAAATCTACAATCTCCCGAAGCACTCCATAATAGTCAAAGTCCGGCTCATCGTCATAGATGGTGCCTCTTATGCAAACACCAGAATTCTTGGTATCGAAGCCGTCATTGAGAAATTCGGCATTTATAGCATGCTGAGTTGACTTAAACTTGAAGCCATTAACGACATAGCCTGACAAAGTCTTTGCATGCTTCTTCGGTCCCAATGCCAAATAACGAATGCTCTCATTTATGAGTGTTGTTTCAGGCAATAAAACCTGTAAACATGTATTGATAATTTAAATATTTTAGCTGCATATATTTTAATGGTAGCCGCATAACATATTATCTCAGTTACTTACGTATTTACGAAACCAGGACGGAAAGGTACAATCAACCTCTCTTTGAAGTCCCTCATCTGTAATATATGGTGTCCTCATTTTGACTTCACCTCTAAATACACTGTTAGAGAGAATAAAAATAAGTGTAGTCACTTAATTCACCAAATTAGAGATTATAACGAGGCGTAGTCACTTACTTCTCCAAATCTCTCACTTCTTGTATGTCACAATTTAACAAGACATATCGGTGAGCGGTATCATACTCATCGTCGGTCAACCACCGTTTCTTACTAGCCCCAATAGGCTTGCCCCTTAAATTGAATATACCTCCATCCTCAACGTCTTCTTCATTCCTTTGAGGTCTATTTCGATTTGTCTCGACATGAGTATCGAAATAAATGGAGCAGAAATTTGACACCTCCTCGATAAGATATGATTCGCATATCGAAGCCTCTATATGAGCCTTGTTGCCAACTTTCTTCTTTAGATGGTGTAGGTACCTAAAGAGACAAATAATCTTGAGAATTAACAATGAATTGTAAAATCCACTTAATTTTACTTAAATTATATCGATTTTTATTTACCTTTCAAAGGGGTACATCCATCGATAATGAACAGATGCACCGACACGGGCTTCGTATGCTAGATGAATCGGTAGATGCTCCATGCTGTCGAAAAAGCCCGGTGGAAATATTTTCTCTAACTTGCAGATTGTTAAGACAATCTTCTCCTCAAGTTGTACCATATGTTGCACCGTCAGCTTAGTTGAATAGATATCCCTGAAGAATGTAGACAGCTCGGCCAACGAAACCCATACAGCAGAAGGCAACAACTCTCTCAAAGCAATGGGCAGTAATCTTTCCATAAACACGTGGCAGTCGTGACTCTTCATTCCCGTTAGCTTGCGTTCATTGAGATCAACGCATCTAGACAAATTCAAAACATAGCCGTCGGAAAATCTTAAATTAGATATCCACTTGCAGATTATTAATCTATCTTCCTTGCTCAATGTGTATGGCGCTATAGGCTTACTTAATTGTCCACCAGCACCCCTTTGTATCAAGTTCAGATGAGGACGCTTGCATATCTCGGCTATGTCTTGTCTTGCTTTTGGATTGTCCTTCGTCTTTCCTTTAATATCCATGACGGTATTGAAGACATTATCGAACACGTTCTTTTTGATATGCATGACATCAAGATTATGCCTTATAAGATTATCTTTCCAATAAGGCAAGTCCCAGAAGATACTCCGTTTGGTCCAGTTATGGCTTTGTCCGAACCCCTCGACACGATGGTTCGATGGATCTTCCATTGCGGTGGGCAATTCCTTTACAGCTTCCCAAATATCGTATCCCGAAAATCTGGCAGGAGGTTGAGAAAATTCTTGTTTTCCATATCTGAACGCGTCCTTATTCTTTCTCCAAGGATGGGTCGCGGGCAGAAATTGACGGTGACAGTCAAAGAAAGAAGTTTTTCCTCCATGCCTAAGACGGAACGCCTTACTATTTTCCATGCATATCGGACAAGACATGTTGCCGTGCGTACTCCATCCCGACAGCATACCGTATGCTGGAAAATCATTGATTGTCCACATGAGTGAAGCTCTCATCTGAAAGTTCTATTTCCTGGAAATATCATAGGTCGTGACGCCGATCTCCCACAGCTGTTTCAGCTCATCCACCAACGGCTGTAAATATATATCGATGTTCTTCGTCGGATTTTTAGGACCGGGTATGATAGCTGTCAGAAACATATAAGGAGTCTTCATACACATCCATGGTGGCAGATGTAAGGGGTAAGAATGACCGGCCAGCATGAGTACTGAGATCCCGACTGTCCGAAAGGGGCGAAGCCATCAGCACATAGCGCCAGGCGTACATTTCTAGGCTCTGTAGCAAAATCTGGATGACACAAATCAAAATGTTTCCACGCCTCTCCATCCGAAGGATGTGACAATTCTCCTTCGTCCTTTATGCGTTCTTCGCTGTGCCACGTCATGTGTTCTGCTGTATTTAGAGACATATACATCCTCTGCAAGCGCTTCGTGATCGACAAGTAATGCATATACTTGTAAGGACGTCATTTTCTAGTCGACTTTCCTTTTCCCTGTACTGGCTTGTAACGATCCGCATTACAGAAGCTGCAACTTTCTGATACGCAATTCTCTTTGTAGTACAACATGCATCCGTTGCGACAACAATCTATCTTCTCGTACCCCAGTCCCAGTTGTCGGACCATCATCTTTGACTTGTAGAAGTTTTTTGGTAGCTCTTTTGATTCCTTCGGTAACACCTCATTGATTACTTCTGTGATCCGATTATAGCAAGCTTGTGGCAAGTTAAAATCAGACTTTATGTTCAACAACCGCATCGTCACTGACAGTATAGAATGAGTCTCACAACCAGGATATAGAGAAGTATCTGCGTCCTGAAACATGTCATAGAACTCCTTCGCCTCGGGATTAGGATCCTCCGGATCAAAATTAGGCCCTGTCGCATCATACACCATATCTCGTGCAAGGTTCTGCAGATCTCCATAATCAACAGAGCATCCGTGGTCTTCGATGACATCCGTTGCAGCATTATCATCAAAAGCATAAGTAGCAGCTTCCGCAGCCTGTCTTTCCGAATATAGTTCACCTTGCGATGACCACAGGCCGTAATTACGTACGAAACCCTTACGGGTCAAATGATCTCTCACAGTCACCACTTCTTCGTAACGTCTATTGTGACATTTAACACATGGACACTTAATTTTGTTACCGTTCATGTACTGAGCTTTGCTCATTGCATAATTAAGAAATACTTCCACGCCTGCCTGAAAATCGTCACTCACACCAATTCTACTCTCGTGTTGCCGTTTGTACATCCATGTACGATCAACAAAATAACGACTCATCCTCAATTTGGATGTGAAAATCTGTATCGTAAGACAAACTAAACATAAGAATAGCCCGATACCGATACTCATAAATTTGGATTAGGGTTAGGATGTTAGATATAAGTGAACTAGGTGATGTAGAGTACAATATAGGGAACTGTGAATGGACTGAAAGTTGCACATGAGAAGGTTCAATGAAGGGCCCATAAATGGGTTCACATGATAAGTTAGTAAGAATCCACATCACTATACATACTCCCCCGTCTCAGGAGTGTGTCTGGCTCCTATTTAGAACAGCACAGGTCACAACATGTCCAGAATAGCAAAACAGAGCTCTACAATGTATATCGGTATCGGACTATTCCTACGAGTATTGGTATCGGCGATATCAATACTCGTGTGAATAGGAGATTGCAATATAAGTCTAAGCTATCTAGCTAACACGTATACTTGCATTTACATTGTATCATAACTTGTATCTAGTTACCTTGCTAATCATGTATATACTCTTAACATATATGTGAAGACACTATACTAACATGTCTAACTTTAAATCAAGGTTCAAAGTATCGGTATCGGAATCGGTATCGGACTATATATTCCTACGAGTATTGGCATCGGCGATATCAATACTCGTGTGAATAGGAGATTGCAATATAAGTCTAAGCTATCTAGCTAACATGTATACTTGCATTTACATTGTATCATAACTTGTATCTAGTTACCTTGCAATATAAGTCTAAGCAATCTAGTATTGGTATCGGCGATATCGGTAGTATCGGCGGTATCGGATCGAAGTATCGGATTTTTTTGGTATTGGAAAACAAATAATTATTAAGTTATTCTCAACAAGACCAACCTCACATTGAAGAATGACAAAATCTACTTACTACAAATCCTTCATACTTGACATCATGTACACCATCTATTCAAACATGATGAAAGAATACCCAAATAAAGAACAAGATCATACCCATGATGGAAGAGATGACACATAAATAACTCATCATACTCAACAAATAACTACCCAGATCAAAGAAGTCCAAGATAACCCATACCTATCCTGGAATATCTTACTAGAAGCACACTGTTGTACGGACACAAATACGACACGACATAATAGGGGGACACTGCGACGATTCGGCACCAATTTTGGGTGTCTTAATGTATTTTCGAGTAACCATATTGTATTCAATACATGTCGTGTCTTAACGTATTCTGGAGTGTCGGTGTCATGTCCAATAGGTGTCCCACAGGACCCCCGACCCCCCTGCCCTCTCCACCCCCCACCCCCCGCCCCCCGACCCCCCTGTCCCCATTCCCGACCCCCCCCGACCCCCCTGCCCCCATTCAACACCCCCCCGACCCCCCTGCCCTCTCCACCCCCCACCCCCCGACCCCCCTGCCCCCATTCCCCACCCCCCCAACCCCCTGACCCTCATTCCCCACCCCCCCACCCCCCCACCCCCTGCCCCCATTCCCCACACCCCCCCGACCCCCTGACCCCATTCACCACCCCCCCCCCCCCGCCCTCTCCACCCCCCGCAAAGCCGACCCCCCCCCCCACTCCCCCCCCGGCCCCAAAACCCAAAATTAGAGAAAGAGAGAGAGAGAGAGAGAGAGAGAGATACCTGGTAGAGAGAGAGAGAGAGAGCCGCGAGAGAGAGAGAGAGAGCCGCGCGCGAGAGAGAGAGAGCCGCGAGAGAGAGAGAGAGTTTTGGGGGGAATGAAAAATTCCCCCCCGTCGGTTCAATTTAAGTTAGGGTACAGAACCTAGCGACGGAATAGCGACGGAATAAATTAGTCACTAAACCGTCGCCAATTAAAAGGTGTATTCCGACGGATATATCCGTCGCCAGTTAGTCGCTAAAGTTTCCGCCAATGTTTTAAAGATTTTGCCGCCAACATTTGCGACGAATAAGCGACGAAAAAGAATCCGTCGCGAACGTTCGTCGACTTAGCGACGGAAACCCGACAAATTTTTACATTTAAAATTGGAAAAAATTATGTTATGTCGTCTGTCGCTACTCCGTCGCTAAGATGTCGAAAATTGGTCGCTATTAGCGACGGAATCCGTCCGTCGCTAAACTTCCGTCGGTAAAGTGGGGTATTTTAGTAGTGGTCAAGTTCGACGACGAAGTTCAGGGACTGTGGCTGCTGTGTACATTTCCAGACTCGTGAGAGACCGTACAAGTATCTATGATCGCTTCTGCTCCAGAGGGCATGGTCAGTCTGGAGTTTGCCAAGAGCGGGGTGTTGAATGAAGAGATGCGGAGACGTTCTCAGGGCACTTCATCCACATCCCATCACTCAGAGGCACTTGTTTCAGAGAGCCGCGGAAGGGGCAAAAGCAGGGGTCCAGGTGGTGGCAGAGACAAGAGCAGGGGGAAGTCCAAGGGTCGTTAGGAGGACTCAGAGTGTTACCATTGCGGTAAGAAGGGCCATATCAAGCGGAACTGTTTCGCTTGGAAGAGAGAGAAGAAGGGCGACAAGGGGAAGCAAGAAGAGAACACTACAGCGGCGGCCTCGACGCATGGAGGCGATGTGATCGTCGTAGGTGATGAGGTCATTACTAACCTCGCCTGCGATGACAATTCTTGGCTGGTGGACTCAGGGGCTTCAGCACATGTATCTCACAACAGGGCACTGTTTGCCACTTACACGACAGGTGACTGTGGCGTGTTGAAGATGGGCAACGGAGATGTGTCGAAGGCGGTTGCCGTTGGAGAAGTGCATTTGAGAACGAAGACGGATGCGGTTCTTGTTCTCAAGGATGTTCGTCATGTCCCTGATATCCGTTTCAACCTGGTGTCGGTTGGAAGGTTAGATGACGAGGAATTCTTCAGTCTCTTCGGGAACAGTCAATGGAAGCTTTCCAGAGGTTCGTTGGTGATTGCCAGAGGAAGCAAGAAGTCCGGTCTCTACTATATGGAGGGGAGCGCACAGGGGACACAGGAGGTGAACGCAGTCAGTGATGCGTCTACCGAGCTGTGGCACAGGCGGCTCGGCCATATCAGCGAGAAGGGGATGAGCTACTTGGTGAACAAGAAGGTGATTCCGGGGCTCAAGTCTACAAAGTTGGAGAAGTGCACGTACTGTTTAGCTGGGAAGCAAAATAGGGTGTCTTTCCAAAGTCACCCAAGTTCGAGGAAGCCGGCATTGCTCGAGTTGATTCACTCGGATGTCTGCGGTCCTATGAAGGTAAAATCTCTTGGTGGTGCTTCTTACTTTGTAACCTTTATTGATGACTGTTCCAGAAAGGTTTGGGTCTATGCCTTAAAGACCAAGGATCAGGTTCTGCCTACTTTCAAGGAGTTTCAGGCCTCTGTTGAAAGGGAGACGGGCAAGAAGTTGTTGTGTGTTCGGTCCGACAATGGCGGCAAATACATCGGTCCCTTTGATGCGTATTGCAGAGAGAAAGGGATACGACACCAGAAGACTCCGCCAAAGACACCTCAGCTCAATGGTGTAGCGGAGCGCATGAACAGGACACTGATGGAGAGGGTGCGGTGTTTGCTGTCAGAAGCAAACTTGCCGGGCAGTTATTGGGGTGAGGCTCTTCTTACAGCTGCTTATATTATTAATTTGTCTCCTAGTGCTCCTTTGCAGGGTGATGTGCCTGACAAAGTATGGTACGGCAAAGAGCCGTCATACAGTCACCTGCGGGCGTTTGGTTGTAAGGCCTTCGTGCATGTACCGAAGGACGAGAGGACCAAACTTGAGCCGAAGACGAGACGATGCGTCTTTGTCGGCTACGGTCGGGATGAGTTTGGCTATAGACTCTACGACCCAGTGGAAGGAAAGCTCTACAGAAGCAGGGACGTGGTGTTCGTTGAGGATCAGACCATGACCAACACTCAGGATTCTGAGACGCCTTCTGAGGCTGAGGAATTGCCTGAGTTAGAGTCATTTCGCTTCGAGTAGTTTCCAGAGGACATCGCAGAGGATCCAGTTATGGGGGAGCCGGTACATGGAGTTGCTCCCAACCTTGATCATCAGCCTGCTGATGGTGGTCAGGGTGTCCTTCAGGAGGATGAGCATGCCGGGGAGGCAGTTCCTGAAGGGGAGGAGGCTGTTGGTATACAGCCAGCACCAGTGGCTCCACTGAGAAGGAGCGACAGAGATCGTCGACCATCTACGAGATACTCACCAGATGAGTATGTGCTACTGACTGACGGGGGAGAGCCCGAAAGTTTCGCAGAGGCTATGGAAGACGAACACAGGCAGGAGTGGATGGTGGCTATGCAGGAGGAGATGAGTTCCTTGCACACCAATTCCTCTTATGATCTGGTACGGTTGCCAAAGGGCAAGAAGGCTTTGAAGAATCGATGGGTGTTCAGAGTGAAGCAGACGGATGATGCTACTCGCCCTCGATACAAAGCGAGGCTGGTAGTCAAAGGCTACGGTCAGCGAAAAGACGTGGATTATGATGAGATCTTTTCGCCTGTCGTCAAGCATTCGTCTATTCGGGTGGTGCTAGCATTAGCAGCCAATCTCGACTTGGAGGTCGAGCAGATGGACGTGAAGACGGCATTCCTCCACGGTGATCTTGAGGAGGAGTTGTACATGGAGCAGTCGGAGGGATTCTGTGAGAAGGGCAAGTCACATTTGGTCTGCCGGTTGAGGAAGAGCTTGTATGGTCTGAAGCAGGCTCCGAGGCAGTGGTACAGGAAGTTCGAGTCGTTTATGGGGGAGCATGGTTATGTACGGATGACGTCGGACCATTGTATATTTGTGAGGTATTTTGCCGATGATGATTTCATCATTTTATTGCTCTATGTTGATGATATGCTATTAGTGGGACGGAATGCCACTAGGATAGCGGAGTTGAAGCGCCAACTGGGCGCGGCCTTCTCTATGAAGGATTTGGGCGCAGCGAAGACTATTCTTGGGATGGAGATCAGCCGAGAGAGAGAGTCCAAGCTGCTACACTTATCCCAAACAAAGTACATTTACCGGGTACTTCAGCGTTTCGGGATGGACGGGTCGAAGAAAGTGAGTTCCCCCCTCGCGGCTCACTTTAAGTTCACTGAGGAGCAGTGTCCATCTACCGAGGACGAAAAGGAAGATATGGAGCGGGTTCCATATGCCTCAGCTGTGGAGAGCCTTATGTATGCTATAGTGTGTACGAGGCCAGATATCGCTCATGCAGTTGGTACGGTTAGCAGGTATCTTTCAAATCCTGAAAGGGTACATTGGAGTGCGGTCAAGTGGATTCTACGATACCTTCAGGGCACTGCCGATTGGAGACTTTCCTTTGGTGGTGACGAGCCGAAGCTGGTTGGGTATACCGATGTTGATATGGCTGGAGATGTAGACACGAGGCGATCGACTTCAGGCTACGTGATGATGTTTACGGGAGGAGCGGTGTCGTGGCAGTCGCGGTTGCAGAAGTGTGTTGCCTTGTCGACGACAGAGGCAGAGTACATTGCGGCGACGGAGGCTTACAAGGAGCTGTTGTGGATGAAGAAGTTGTTGCAGGAAATAGGGCTGAAGCAAGAGCAGTATACTTTGCTTTTGCGACAGTCAGAGTGCTATCCACCTTGTGAAGAATCAGACGTTTCATAACCGGTCCAAGCACATCGAGACTCGATATCATTAGATACGGGATGTGGTTGAGAAGAAGGACGCGGAGCTTGAGAAGGTTCATACAGATGACAACGGAGCTGATATGTTCACGAAGATTCTACCAAGAGGGAAGTTTGAGTACTGCAGGCAGATCGTCGGGATAACGACATCCTCTCTATAGTTGTGAAGGGGGAGAATTGTTGGAGTGGGTGGTGTTCCCAACCTATGTGGAGAAGGCCCCAGAGTGCGACGAGCGCCGTTCGTGTGTCGAAGAAGCTCGGAAAGTAGGCGACGTGGAGTCGCTGCTGTTGTTGCTGCCCAGAGGGAGGTTCTGGAACAAGGGATCCGAGTTCGGGCCGAACTCGGTCCCATGGCGAGTTCGGGCCGAACTCGGTCTGGCCACTCCAGCATTGTGGCGTGAGGTTCTGGATGCTCGACACAGAGTTCTGGCCGAACTCTGTGTCGTCGGGGCTGAAGCGGGATTTCGGGTGAATTTTCACCACTGGATCTAATCCAACGGTCCAGGTTGGCTGTGGGATTAGGGAGTTATATTAGGATTTCCCAACCCTAATTCATTGTGCAACATAGCGCAAGGTAACACAAGTTTGAGAGAGGAAGGAGGCAAGAGTGCCATTGCAACTTCGGAGAAGAAGACGGAGGATTGAAGGTCGCTATTCGAAGGAGATCGTGTTCGGGTAATCTCTACTCGTCGTTCTCGCTCTTCGTAGCCTTGTAATCATTGTTCTTATCTCTGAGTGTTGTGGGGATCCGATTTGGATCGGAAGGAGTTTGTAGAGGGTGTAATTCTTCTATTCCATTAGTGGAGGCTTCTCAGGGTTGGACTACGATCGTCCCGTGGTTTTTCCCCGCAAGGGTTTCCACGTCAAAAATTCTCTGTGTCTGCGTGGATTGTTTTGTGTGATTGTTTTTGGGTTCGTGCGTTGTTTGCTCGGTCCTCTCGCAGGTACTCTCCGGTTTGGGGAAAGGTTTTCGCGCTTCTTTCCCAACATCCATTTCCTGTGTTTGTGTGTTGGTACTTAGTTATAGCCACTGATATCCTATTCAGAACAATACCAGAGGAAACATATTATTAGTGATATGCAAATCTCTCCAGATCTTTAAGGTGTCTGAATAAATAGCTTTAAATATTTTGTTACTTGAGCCTGATTCTGATTTATAATGCTTCGCTTTTGTTCCAAAATACTTCCGTTTATTACATGTTGGGCTGTAGTTTAACTAATTGATTTCCACTTTGCAGTGATGTTGCTCACTTGGGAGAGCTCTTCATCAGGCTTGGTGTTTATCCTGGTAGTTACATGCTGAAGATGGAGTATGCAGTCATTTGCTCTGCAAATGTAAACATAATGCTTCTTTGTTATTCATAGTTCCGCCTTCTGCTTGCTATGCTGCCTGAACTTCTCAAGAGTGATTTTGCATTTTTATTTGGTTTTTCTTGCCTTGGGAGTACTATATTTCGTTTGTATACTACTTGGAAACGGATGGAGTTCTAAGTAGTTCTGTTGTGTGTCGTAATCTTTGACATATTTTAAGCAATTAGTTTGCCACTTAAATGAATTTGTTGGAATTCTAATATTTAGTTGCGAGGCAATACTTCCTATGGAGATTGGAGATTGGCTAGTGTGATGCTAGAATAGCCTGTTGCAACTTCAATAAAACCTGATTTCAGCTTTTTGACAGTCTTCTAAGGTTCTATTTGGAATGCCACTAAACTTGATGCTTTTTTTTTGGTCTGCGCATTTGCTAAGAATGGATTCTGATTGATTGAATCAAAGATTTGTTTGCAACACATCTAATGCTAGTTTGTTTGGTTCTATATTGGAGTATGTTATTATATACTGGTTTGTATGAGCATGTTATGTCAGTGACATGCTCAGTTCACTACCAAAATACACCCATTTAGCGACAGAATTTTTTTGTCGGTATTAGCGACGGTTCGGTGGCTGCTCAGCGACTGATTTCCGACTACAAGCCTTTGCCATTTTTATTTTAATTTTAGGAGGAGGAAAAGTCGCGCATCCGTCGCTAGACTGACGGTAATATAGCGACGGATTTACCGTCGTCGCTACACAGTCGTATATTTGGCGGGAATTGTGTAGGAAATTGGCAGAACATATTTTCGACGACTTAGCGACGGGTAGTCAGTCGACACTTATCAAAAAGGGCGACTACCGGGCGACGGATGTTTACCAGTCGCTCGTCCGTCGCTATATATACGTTCCAGACTTTAAATGAAACGGCGGGAGAAACTTTTCGCATTCCCTCCAAATTCACTCTCTCCTCTCTCTCTCTCTCTCTCGCCGGTGTCGGCTTCGGTGATCGACGTCGGTGTCATCGTCGGCGTCGGCGTCCTCTCCTCTCTCTCAATCGAAGGTAACCCCCCCTCTCTCTCTCTCTCGATCTCTCTCTCTCTCTCTCTCTCGCGGTGTCGTATAGGGGCTGGACGGCGCGCTTGGGGCTGGGCCGTCCGGGGCTTGGCGGCTGGCTTGGGTCGGGGGCTGGGCGGCGGGCTTGGGGCTGGGGCGTCGGGGGCTGTGCGGCTGGGCGGCTGGCTTGGGTCGGGGTCTGGGCGGTGGGCTTGGGGCGGGGGCGGCGGGTTCTGGGAGACGGGCTTGGGGTTGGGGCGTCGGGGGCTGGGCGGCTGGCTTGGGTCGGGGTCTGGGCGGTGGGCTTGGGGCGGGGGCGGCGGGGTCTGGGAGGCGGGCTTGGGGTTTTTGGGCGTCAGGGGCTGGACGGCTTGCTTGGGTCGGGGTCTGGGCGGTGGGTTTGGGGCGGGGGCGTCGGGGTCTGGGAGGCAGGGTTGGGACGTCGGGGGCTGGACGGCTTGCTTGGGTCGGGGTCTGGGCAGTGGGCTTGGGGCGGGGGCGTCGGGGTCTGGGAGGCGGGGTTGGGGCATCGGGGGCTGGGCGGCTGGCTTGGGGCGGGGGCGTCGGGGGCTGGACGGCTGGCTTGGGTCGGGGGCTGGGCGGTGGGCTTGGGGCGGCGGCGTCGGGGGCTGGGCGGCTGGCTTGGGTCGGGGGCTGGGCGGTGGGCTTGGGGCGGCGGCGTCGGGGGCTGGGCGGCTGGCTTGGGGCGGGGGCGTCGGGGGCTGGGCGGCTGGCTTGGGTCGGGGACTGGGCGGAGGGCTTGGGGCGGCGGCGTCGGGGGCTGGGCGGCTGGCTTGGATAGGTGGCTGGGCGGTGGGCTTGGGGCGGCGGCGTCGGGGGCTGGGCGGCTGGCTTGGGGCGGGGGCGTCGGGGGCTGGGCGGCTGGCTTGGGTCGGGGGCTGGGCGGTGGGCTTGGGACGGCGGCATCGGGGGCTGGGCGGCTGGCGTGGGGCGGCAGGCTTTGGTCGGGGGCGGCGGGTGGCTTTGCTTCTCAAATTCATCTGAATTTATATATTGGCTAAATAATGTGTTATCCATATTGGGTGTTCCATTAGTTTGGTGGTGTTTGGATTAGTAAATGTGAATATATATGGGGTTTGGATTCATGGTGTATATGTTCACTGTCTCAAGGACAGTGCGAGGTCTATCAGTTGTGTGCTTCTGCATAGATGTATATATCTATACATCTAGCTGTGATATACATATGTGTATGTGACAATCTCAGTTAGCGACGGACTAGTTACCGGTTAGCGACGGATATTTCCAGCTCCATTAATTGCATTAATCTACGGTACGACATGGTGACGGATATTCCCTGCAGCCATTCGACTGGCGAGGCAGAAACTATGTTGCCGTAGATAAAGTTGCCTGTCCTCCGACCCTCATCCCTCGGCAATGATGATACGACAACCCATCACTATATCTTATATAGTAGTTGATGTTGTCTTAGTATTACATTAGTGAGTTCATCTTGATTCTGTTACGTACGTCCTTCAGATACTAGATACGATAAGGTTAACATATACTACACGATATGTATACAGAATATAGATGATTCACACTAATGTATGCTAGAATGAATCTTGGGTTGTGTTCTGAGCCATCCGTTCTCACACTTAAAACACATAGGAATTAGTAGTGTGAGAGCGTCGGAGAGAGTGAGAGCGCCGGAGGGGGGAGGAGAGAGAGAGTAAAATGGTACGACATGGTGAAGTAGTACTGTATTTTGGCTCCAGTTCCAGCTCCATTTGATCTACGGTACGACATGGTGATCAGGACATAGTCTCTGCAGCCATTCGACTGGCGAGGCAGAAACAATGTAGCCGTAGATAAAGTTGACTATCTTTCGACCCTCATCCCTCGACAATGATGATACGACAACTCACTATATCTTATATAGTAGTAGATGATGTCTTAGTATTACATTATGTAAGTTCATCTTGATTCTGTTACGTTCTTCAGATACTAGATACGATAAGAACATATACTACACCATATGTACAGAACATAGATGATTCACACTAATGTATGCTTGAATGAATCTTGGGTTGTCTTCTGAGCCATCCGTTCTCACACTTGGCAAAAAATCGAATTTTTTATACTTTATCGGCTTTCGAAAATGTACTCAAATTACATGATGGTTCCTTTAGTTAGCTTGCTTATGTTACAATTATATTATTTCTGACTATCGATCTTACCAGATGGCACCCATGACCCGAGGAGCGGCACGTCGTTTGAGGAAAACAGTGAATGCTGAGGTGGCTCCTCCTACAGTTAAGGAGGAAGTGGCACCGGTTGCTAGTGAGACCGGGAGTTCTATTCATCCAGCACCGGTAGCTAGTGAGACCGAGAGGACTCTTGATGCAATCCTTGCAATGGACGACAGCTCTCCTCGCGCCAAAAATCTCGCTTTTTCGAGGTGGTTGCGTAAACGTATCACTGAGCGTTTGCGTGAGCAGCGTGGTTCTCATTAGCTATTAGTACTTATTTGTATTGGACTATTTGTATTGGGTTGTTTTTTCACGAGACTATTTGTATTGGACTACATATTGAGTTGTTTTTGTATTAGACTATTTGTACTGTCCTCCGACCCTCATCCCTCGGCAATAATGATACGACAACCAACAAGAGAGAATATTAGATCCATCTCAGTATGACGTATACTCTGAGAGATCACAATTACAAGAATGATATCAGTAGTGAGATTGAGTGCTGGAGGAGATATTATCAGAGTATACGTCCTACTCAGATTGGTCTCCCACCGTTACTAATTTTTTCTGATAGCATGGTGGATGTGCTCCGTCAACAGAATCTTGCTCCGAACCAAAACTTTGCCCCGGAGCTCAAGTAGACTTCCTTCGTGTAGAGCTCGAGTGAGAGGTTCCTGACAGCATGGTGGTCTCATTTGTCAAAGTATTCGTGCTCATCCCACATTGGTTGTGGGACGAGCACGGATACTTTGACAAAGGAGACCACCTTGCTGTCAGGAACCTCTCACTCGAGCTCTACACGAAGGATGTCCACTTGAGCTCCGGGGCAAAGTTTTGGCTCGGAGCCAGATTCTGTTGATGGAGCACATCCACCATGCTGTCAAAAAAATAGTAATGGTGAGAGACCCATCTGAGTAGGACGTATACTCTGATAATATCCCCTCCAGCACTCAATCCCACTACTGATATCATTCTTGTAAAGGTGATCTCTCAGAGTATACGTCCTACTCAGATGGATCTCTCAGAGTATCCTCTCCGGTTGGTTGTGTTCTGAGCCATCCGTCCCAGGGATTTGATTCTGTATTTTGGTTTCTGTATTTTGGCTCCAGCTCCATTTGCATTTGATCTACGGTACGACATGGTGATCAGGACATAGTCCCTGCAGCCATTCGACTGGCGAGGCAGAAACTATGTAGCCGTAGATAAAGTTGCCTGTCCTCCGACCCTCATCCCTCGGCAATGATGATACGACAACCTATCACTATATCTTATATAGTAGTAGATGATGTCTTAGTATTACATTATGTGAGTTCATCTTGATTCTGTTACGTTCTTCAGGATAATTGATGTCTATTTTATATTAATTTGGTTTGGTCTATATGATTCTTGGATAATTGGCGTGCATTAAATTCGTATGTGCATATTTGGTCTATGTGATTCTTGGATAATTGGTGTGCATTATATATTGGTTTGGTTTATGTATATTTTTTCAGCTCCATTTGCATTAGTCTACGGTACGACATGGTGATCAGGACATAGTCCCTGCAGCCATTCGACTGGAGAGGCAGAAACTATGTAGCCGTAGATAAAGTTGCCTGTCCTCCGACCCTCATCCCTCGGCAATGATGATACGACAACCTATCACTATATCTTATATAGTAGTAGATGATGTCTTAGTATTACATTAGTGAGTTCATCTTGATTTCGTTACGTCCTTCAGATACTATATACGATAAGAACATAGATGATTCACACTAATGTATGCTAGAATGAATCTTGACTTGTGTTCTGAGCCATCCGTTCTGATCAAGCATCTTCCTTCTCCTCTCCTCCACCATGGCTCTGAACCAATCTGCTCCTCCCTACTTCCCTTCTTTTTATTTGACTCTCTCAGCCACATATGACATCCAGCTCAAGTGTAGAGTCGGGGGAGAAGAAGTGGGCAGGAAGATGAGGGGGAAGCAGCACAGCCGGCGGCATGACCCGGAGGAAGTACATAGGTTTTCTTCAACATCTAGTTCTCCTACGGCTGTTGAAGAAAACCTATGTACTTCCTCCGGGTCATGCCGCCGGCTGTGCTGCTTCTCCCTCATCTTCCTGCCCACTTCTTCTCCCCCGACTCTACACTTGAGCTGGATGTCATATGTGGCTGAGAGAGTCAAATAAAAAGAAGGAAAGTAGGGAGGAGCAGATTGGTTCAGAGCCATGGTGGAGGAGAGGAGAAGGAAGATGCTTAATCAGAACGGATGGCTCAGAACACAAGCCAAGATTCATTCTAGCATACATTACTGTGAATCATCTATTTTCTTATCGTATATAGTATCTGAAGGACGTAACAGAATCAAGATGAACTCACTAATGTATGCTAGAATGAATCTTTGGTTGTGTTCTGAGCCATTCGTTCCGATACTTGGCAATTAAGTCATTCGACTGGTGAGGCAGCAACTATATATAAGGCTACTTGCATGTTCTTCCAACTTTAAATTACAAGATTACTACATTTGGTTACATAAATCACTAACCTCATCGCGGCCAATGTTTACAGTCTTGGTCTCAACTGTCTTCGATTCTATGATCCCATGCTTTCGGAAAATAGACAACGCAGACTCCATGGAATAGAATGGCCTTACATGCAAATCGTCTGTGATTATGTATCTTTTCCCTCCTTTCACAAACACGCCATCCTTGTTGCCTCCATCTGCAACCCCCTCCCACGCAATATTCTCATCCATTGCCTTACCACAGGGACATCGAGCGCCAATAACCGAACTATACAGACGGTGAGTCTTGGTGTAGCACTCAAATGTGGGGCATCCGTAAATTCGTCGAGGTTTTAAATCATCGACATTGAGTTTTAAACTCTCACGTAGCCTTTCTGCTTCACTTCTAGGGTCGAGCAGCATCTTCTTGCAAGCTTCGGTCTCCAGATACTTAGTGTCAAGATTCTGGACGCTTTCGTAGAGCATGTCAACGCATCCTAGCGTCAATTTACTCGGCAGTAAATTGACGCTAGGATGCGTTGACATGCTCTACGAAAACGTCCAGAATCTTGACACTAAGTATCTGGAGACCGAAGCTTGCAAGAAGATGCTGCTCGACCCTAGAAGTGAAGCAGAAAGGCTACGTGAGGGTTTAAAACTCAATGTCGATGATTTAAAACCTCGACGAATTTACGGATGCCCCACATTTGAGTGCTACACCAAGACTCACCGTGATGAGGTTAGTGATTTATTTATCCTAAGACATGGGATCATAGAATCGAAGACAGTTGAGACCAAGACTGTAAACATTATGTGAGTTCATCTAGAATGAATTTTGGGTTGTGTTCTGAGCTATTCGTTCCCATACTTGACAATTAAGCATGTGAAATAGAACTGATTATGTTTAGTTTGTCTTACAATACAGATTTTCACATCCAAATTGAAATGGATCGTTACTTCGTTGTTTGTACATGGATGTACTAGCGGATCAACCTCCTGGACCGTAGGTACTTATAAGTATTGACCGTGTCGGATTAGTATCGATCTATCGTTTTGGTATGGACCGTATCGGTTGGTATTGGTCTTAGCGAATTGGTATCGTCCTATCCGATATGTATCGGCCGTATAGCCATTAAGTCATATTGGCCTTATCGATTTGGTATCGGTCATATCCGATAGGTATCGGCCGTGTTGGATTATTATATACCATTTCGGATTAGTATCGTTGAAGGTTTAGTAACAAGTGTACTTGGATTTCTCTCTTCTAGAGCTAGATTACCATTGCAAGAGAGTCACGAGAGCGTAGATGGCCAGTTACAGAACATACATACTTTCTTTTTAATCTCGCTTTTCCTGATGGAAAATGAAGTATGTATGTTACTGTAACTGGCCAATCACGATCCGGTGATTCTCTTGCAATGGTATTCTAGCTCGAGAAGAGAGAAATCCAAGTACAGTTGTTACTAAACCTTCCACGATACTAATCCGAAATAGTCTATACTAATCCAACACGGTCGATACCTATCGGATATGACCGATACCAAATCGAAAAGACCAATATGAATCCTAGCTATTCGGCCGATACATGTACATATCGGATATAGGACGATACCAATATGATACGTCCTATACCAAACCGATAGACCGATACTAATCTGATACACTAGATACTAAGTACATCTGGCCTATACCAGCGGATCCACAAATTACTGCACGATAGTACCAACGACTCCAGTTACATCCGGTTATTGGTGAGTACATGATTACATAGTAATTCTGTTAGTCTTGTGATACAGATTTTTACTCTCTCATGCTACCAACGTCACAACTTTTTGAGTGCTGCTCCCTCTAATGATGATGAACACCAAAAACCAACGTCACAACTTTTATAACTTGAGTAAATTTCTTTACCCTATATGAAAATTTCTGTTGTCAGAAAGATGGCTCCTAGGACTCGTCGAGGTGGTGCTGCTAGTCGAGGAAGGGGTCGAGGCAAGAAACCCTTGGAGGTCGACACGGAGGAAGTCTCCGTCGTCAAACAAGAGCCGGTGACTATCAAGGAAGAACCCATGACCATCAGGGAAGAGATTGCTCCCAAGCTTGAAGCTAAGGAGGAGCCACCGTCAGAGAGTAGTAGCATCGGGACCGACCCTCCTATCCCTACAGAAGATCTCAACCAGATTGAGCCTTCGTATGCAAAGTGGCTGATAGAATGGTACATGCCTCAACGCAACTATCATCCCTGGCTGTGAGGATTCATCGTCTGACTTGTGGTCTTTGTTGAGGCCAAAGTCGATTTTCCTATGTGTTTTGGAATATTTGTGAAAATTTTGGAATATTTGTGCTATGATCGGTCGTCAGGATTGGATATTAGGTTACTGTAACTAGCCAACTCTTTCCTATGTGTTTTGGAATATTTGTGAAAAATTTGGAATATTTGTTCAATGATCGGATTATAACGATGGATATTAGGTTACTCTTCCGGATAATTGATGTCTATTTTATATTAATTTGGTTTGGTCTATATGATTCTTGGATAATTGGTGTGCATTAAATTCGTATGTGCATATTTTGGTCTATGTGATTCTTGGATAATTGGTGTGCATAATATATTTGGTCTATGTGATTGTTGGATTATTGGTGTGCATTATATATTGGTTTGGTTTATGCAAATTTTTGCGAACAGCTAAAAAGCTGTAATTTTTTTTCAAAATATTCTCAGTTAGCGACGGACTTGTGACAGTTTGGCGACGGATGTCACCAGTTTCCGACTACTTTTCGACGGTTATGCCGTCGCTAACTGGATATTTGAAAATTATTCCCAGGTAGCGACGGATGGTCGACGGACTATCCGTTGGCATGATTTATTGTTCGACGGAATAGCGACGATATATCCATCGCCCGTATTCTGGAAAATAACAAGAATTTCCATAACAAGGTCGACGGTTAATCCGTCGCTATGCGGTCGATATATTGCGACGGCGTAGCGACGAATTATCCGTCGCCAAGTTGCTGGAAATGACATGAATTTCCAGAAGCTGGTCGACGGCTTTTCCGTCAGAAAACGGTCGCTAATCCGTCACTTAATATCGACGATATCGACGGATTAGCGACAAAATGATACGATCTGATACGCTTTTGCGACGGGTTAGCGACGGAAATTTACGTCGGTATTGTCTACACAGTTCAGTACTTAAAAGCTGAAGTGGACGACAGTCCGTCGGAAATGCGTCGCTAATGCTTCGTATTGTGACGTCGACTATCCGTCGCTTTTCCGTCATGTGACGACAACTTAGCGACGGATGGTTATTAGCGACGAGCTGATTGCCGACGGATTTTTTTGGCCAATATCCGTCGGCAATCGGTCGCTAATAGTAATTACCGTCGTCTTAGCGACGGATGCGGCCGTCGCTAAATCGATAAATTTTGGTAGTGGTTGTATTATACTCTTGTGCTACAAATTTTCAATATTTTTCTTTGAAATCTTTCCGTTTGTTTGATATAACATGCTGAATTGCTCGAGTTTTCTTAAAATAAAATGGTGTGTTGAAATTATTCAATAATTAAGGGGCCACACATGTAAAATTAATTATGTTTAGGCTATCCAAATAATTAAGCCAAATTAAAGTGGTCTATTTGGAAATTGGCTTAAGGGTATAATTGCCATGGAATTAATGTGTAGATACCTGAGATAATTCTAATTTGATGAGGGGCCAAATTAGAAATGTCAAAACATATAAATATATGTATTCATTAGGGTTATGGTCCCCAACTTATACGGCCACCAAAAGAGAGGTTCTCTTTTTTCTCTTCTGCATCCCCATCAACAGAAAGAGAGGGACAAAGGATTCGGGTTCTCTTTGTCATTAATGGTCGTAGCAAGTTGGAAGATCGAACACCATAAAAGGACGACCGCTTCAAGATCCATCAAGCCTAGCAATGGATTCAGGTACGCTTCCGCAATTTTTATTATGTTCTTCATCTCATGAATCGACATGGTACAATAAATTTCTAACAAGTGGTATCAGGGCCACCATTGTTTGATTCATGAGTTTGAAGTTTCAAAATTCAATGTTTGTTGTTATTTTGGAATCCTAGATCGTTCCATCTAATCTAATTTAAGATTATGATTGTTTGATCAATTTTTTTTATGATCATCACTTTAGATTCCATCTTATGCATAATGTTGAATTTTTAATATAAATAAAACTATTATTTGTCCTTTTATGGGAAGGGTTCAACTAGTTTTTTTTCCGGTGTTGTCGTCGTCGTTGTTTCGACATATATTGTCAACCGAACTAAAATCGTGTACAACTCTGAATATGTACAGTATTTGGTGGAATCGACCTTGGAATAATCTATAATAGTTGGTCCTATACTATTAATTGGTTATCATAAACAAAGGTTGTGGAATTATCTATTTGTTTTTTTGGGTTTTAAGGTGCTGCTTCATTGGGAGATGAGAATATAGGTGACATTTGCGCTTTTTTTTTTGGGGTTATCGGTCGATCGGTATTTATTGATCCGACCTTCCCACATGATCGGTATTTTTTTGCATACATGGTTCTCCATTGCTTACAAGTACCTTGATTTGCTGTCAATCCTTCGTTGATTTGATCGCTATATTAAGAAAATCTTGATAGAATTCATAATTTATGTACAATAATGATCTCTCAGTTCATGCTTAAATATTAGATATGGACGCATGTGATAATGACCGTAGAAATTCTCCATTATATTAAATATGCATGAATATGCTTATTGCTGGACATGTGATAATATGGAATGTCGGTTAGATTCCAATTACTTATGCTGATAGATATTTGGTGTTACTCAATTTAGAGTGTTTTCCAATCTAAGTTGATCATTGGAGGACAAATTGGAATCAAATATAGATAATTTTATGTTTGGCATAAATTTAGTTTTCAATAAATTTATGTTCTAAGTCATATATTTGATGTAATCTATTGACGTACATATCTTCAGCAGATTATTTTAATATAATCTTTATGGGTTATTTGAAGCAATCTATTGGTCCATATCTTCAGTAAAATATTACGTGAATTTTATTATGTTGACAATGCTCAGTTTAGTCAAATTAAGAATATATGTTTGAATCATGTAAAGAGATTCACATGCTTATGATTATCTTATTTGAGTTGTAATATTTTAATTATGCATGTACATAAAGTTTTGGACATGATTCGGTTTTGTAAAATTTAGTCAACATTCAATTTTTTTTGGACGCCTTTTGTGACTAGCAATAGTTGTCTAATATTCTAAATAGACCCATTGAAACAAGATGTCGCCAAAGTGACCTCTCTTGCGTAGATAGTCTATGAGGGATGTTAGATATTTGTGTGTGTAAATTCATGCGAGTATTAGCCGGCACAAAGGAAGGTTAATACTTGGCCGAATTGCATACATACTTGTGGTGATAAATGTGTGACAATTATACGGTTTACATGTGAATAATAACCCGATCCAAAGATAGGCTTATTATTTGACATGACTTATTGTCAATGTTTGATTATTACACCAAGAATACCACTTGCAGTTAATATCACTGTCCAAAGACTTGATATTAATGATGTACTAGGTATCTTGAGATGGGGTTCACCATTATTTGAATTTTTTTGACTATATTTTACACTTTGGTTATTTGTTAGAGCATGTTTATTTTTGGTTGTTTTGTTCTCTTTACAGTTAATGTTGTTAAAATATCTGTCAATAAGATTTTAATTTTTATGCTTAATGGGATAAACTTTAAGGACAAAAAGAAATGAATACAATAGCTGCTAAGGGTCCATATCGAAAGAAACAACAATATAAAACTAAGGGTTGTTCTTTTGTGATAAGACATGACACATAAGGAAGAAATGTACAATGTACCACGCATGGCATATAAAGAAAAGTACATTTCTAAATTTGATCTGTTCTGAGGTTAATTTAGATTTAGTACCAAGAAATTCACGGTAGTTAGATTCTGGTGGGACTACCCACATTAATGTTCTAGGCAAGGTTGCCTGAGTTACCGAAAGTCAATTGATGGTGAAAGATACATCTATATGGGTGACGGCAATTCGGTAGAAGTGAAAGCAATATGACATTTTGGGTTATTTTTAGGAACTGATTATTATTTGGATTTGATAGACACTTTTATTGTACCGTCTTTTAGACGAAATTCAGTTTCAATTTTCTTAATGGACAAATCTGGTTATCATTGTTCATTTGAAAATAATAAGTTTAGTCTATCTTTAAATTTAAATATTATTGGTAACGGTTCCCTTAAGGTTTATGATGAAACTATTGCATCTTATAATGAAACCTTGCAAGTAAAGTCATGTGGTACTAAACGCAAAATTAACAATATATATTTTCTTAGCCTCATTATGACATAAGCATTAGGTCACTTCTCTAGAAATAGAGTTGAACGATTTGTGTCTGATGAGATTTGAATTCCATTGATTTTATAGACTTTAATGTTTATATTGAATGTGTAATGGAAAGACAGAACAAAGTTAAACTATAAGCTGCTACTTTATTGGTTATGCTACAGATCAAGGGGTTGATAATTATATAATCCCACACTAAGAAATTTTTTTGAGACGAGAAGATATTTTTTGAGGATGTTGAGTTTGGGGGAAAAAATAAAGTCAGGATTATTATCTTTGAGAAGGAATCAATTATGATTTCTACTATCACTTATGACGATGTGCAGTATTCTATACCTGTCATGATCAAGAAGTGAATTCGGAGTCTCAATAAGACAATGTCAAATTACCTCTATAAGTCGTTGTTGAGATACCTTAACAACGACAACGTAGCGGCACCCCATTCAAGATAAGGTAATTATTCCTAAGGAACAAACTCAACAACGACAATAACCGGAAATATTAAGATGGTCCACCAGAGAAAGGGAAAATATAATTTCGAATAATATTGTCATATTTCTCTAGAAACGTGAGGAAGACTGTGGATACTGGAAGATAATCTAATCAACTTTCATCAGGCCATAGAAAGTTCCAGTTCTCAAAGTGGATTAATACAATAAATAAGGAGTATAAGTTCATGCAAGACAATAAAGTTTAAAAACTTGTCCCATTACCAAAAGGTATGAAATCTATTGGTTGCAAGTGGACATTTAGAACTAAGAAGAATTCGAAGGGTCATGTGGAGAGGTATAAAGTATGTCTTGTAACTAGTGACTTTACTCAAAATTTTAGGATTGATTTTAAAGAGTTTTTCTCTTCGGTATCTTTGAAAAACTCCTTTAAAATAATCATAGCACATGTTGCACATTTTAATCTTGAGTTACATCAAATGGATGTCAAAACGGCGTTTCTCAATGGTAACATTGACAAAACTATTTATATGGTGCAGCCAGAAAACTTTGTGTTAAAAGATCCAAATAATATGGTTTGTAAATTGACAAAATCCATTTATGGACTCAAGCAAGCTTCTCGTCAGTGGTACTATAAATTTTACCAAGTTGTTACCTCGTTTGGTTTTGAGGTAACGTTGTTAAAGATTGTGTGTATCACAAATTCAGTGGGAGTAAAATTATTTTTTTGATTTTGTATGTTGATGACATACTGCTTGCCACAAATAATATAGACATATTGCATGACACTAAGAAATTTCTATCAAATAACTTTGAGATGAAAGATCTTGGTGACGCCTCTTTTGTATTCAAATACATCGAGATCGTTCTCGAGGTATTCTTGAATTATCACAAAAGAGCTATATCGATAAAGTGCTTAAAAGATTTGGCATGCAAGAACGCAAACCAGGTGACACCCCAGTCGCTAAAGGAGACAAGTTCAGTCTCAATCAGTGCCCTAAAGAATAGCCTTGAAATTAAGAAAATACAATAGATTTTTCTTTCATGATCAGTTGTAGAGAGTCTAATGTATGCTCAAGTATGTACGCGTCAGGATATTGCGTACATATTAGAATGTTAGGCAGATATTTAAGCAAATATGGATGGATCTTTGGGTAGCAGCCAAACTACTTAAGTAATTAATAGAGAACAAAAAAATTATATGCTCTTTGTAGGAGATTGGATAATTCTAGAGATCATAAGGTATTCTGACTCCGATTTTGTTGGATGCCAATACAGTAGGAGATCCACATCAGGTTATGCTGACTAATGGAGATATATTTTGGATGAGTGTCAAATATGCACTCATAATTTCTTCCACCATGGCAACAAGGTTTACAACATGCTGTGGGGCATCTATTCAGGGAATATGGTTGCAAAATTTTGTCACAAGGCTGCGCCTACAGTACGGTGTTGAAAGATTACTTAAATTATAGTGTGACAATAAATTAGCAGTAATGTATTCCAATAACAACAAAAACTTGTATAAGTCAAGGATATTGACATAAAGTTTCTAGTTGTGAAGGAAAGAATTCAGAATGGTTAAAGTGTCCATATAGCACATTATGACAAACTCTATTTTAGCGAATCTGCTCACAAAAGCATTATCACCCAGGGTCTTTCATGAGCATACTGCTTATATGGGTGTTATCTCAATAAAGAATATGGCAATACAGCGGGAGTTTGTATTTTATGTATTTGGGTGCTATTTGGTTTTGGACACGTTTATGTATTAAAGAATTTTGGACATTTATCTGATAAGATATATGGAAAATTCAGTTCATTATGTTTTCATTATGTTAAAGTATTGATCTCACTAAAGTTAAGGAGGACCAGTTGGAAATAGACATGTATTGATCACATTGCGTGTAATTTTCATGCTATGCATCCATGATTGATCTATGTCATTTAGCTATATTGGTATATGTGACCATTGATGGTTTAGTTACGCTATATGTGACGAAGGCCACTTTGATCCTATGTTGATATGGTTAATGGATGAGATTGTCCGGATATCACTACAAAATATGGTAAATTAGCGACTGCAATAGCGACTAACCATAGTTAGCTGCTATTACAGTGACTAAATGTCAACTAAACTTCTACGAAATTAAAAATCAATATAATTTTAGTCGCTAGTCAGTCGCTAAAACGCCGGTGACTGTCGAGTATTATTCTAGCGACTGAAAAGTTGGTCGGTATTTACAATAATTTTAGAGTTTTTTGCCGACTCCTATAGAGCGACTACAAATTCAGTCGGTGGAAACCCTTTTACTCTCTCACTTTTCTCTCCCTCCTATTATTTTCGTTCTCCCCCCAAAAAACTCTTTCGACTCCCTTCCTTTCTTCCTCCTCTACAGCCGATCACCCCTCTACAGCCCCTCCCTTCCTTCCTCCTCCGGCGCCTCTTCCCCGGCGCCTCTCCTCCGCCGCCTCTCTCCTCCGCCGCCACTCCTCTAAAGTCCAAATCTTCGGCCGCCTCCTCTCGATTGCCTCTCCTCCGCAGCCTAGCTCTACCATCGTCGCCTCTCCCTCCGCAGCTTCAACGTCAACGCCTCTCCCTCCGCCGCTGCAACGTCGAGGCCCCGAATCCCCGGTGTTTGGTAAAAATAATAATTTCTGTAATTTTTTTATAGTTTTAAGTTTCCAAAATTTTCCTCTAAATTCATAAATTTAGGGCTTGATCTGGGCTTGTTCTTAATGTCATTGTTGAAGAAAATTTAGGGTTTAGTGTAACAAATTTTAAAAATAAATAAATGCAGGGAACAAAAAATGTGTTGTTTAAAGTTATTTTGTTTCTTTTTGCCATTGGTTTTGAAGTAGAATTTGTGGGTATTTACCTATGATTTGTAGGTCCTATTTAATTAATTTTAGGACCAAATCAGAACGAATCGGAAATGCCCAACGATTTGCATTCCGAAAAATTTGCTCTGGATAATGAAAGTATTTATGTCCTGACTTCCACATTAGCAAATGTATCTTTTTTTTTTTTGCACAATGATTAATGCCAATGTTTATAGCATCAATTTCTGCACGACTCTATCCGAAACTCTACCTACAGGACTATATGTTGCAATGAGCTTGGTGGGTTTAATAATTTGATGTGTTAATGGTATGCCATCAAGTGTCCATGTCTAGATGTTTAAAAAGAAAGGATGAATCAATAGATAATTTGCTAGGGATAGCAAGAGAATGAAAACCACATATATTTCAAACAAATATCCATGACAATCTAATAACTGCTTTTTATTACTATCAAAAGAAAGTGACAGAGATACCAGAAATATCCAAAGAAAGTGACATGACTTAGTTTGGTACAGTTTCATTGCAGAGTTTTGATTAGTTTCAGAGTTTTGGTTTGGTCCGTTTATTTACTTCTAGTCGAGTTTGTACCTAATTGAGTCTATTTGTTTTAGTCTAAAACTTTGTAGAGTTGTAATAAGACATCTGTTGATAGTGATGAATGGTTGAGATTTTAGAATTCTTTGTGGGATGCATTTGAAGTGCAGGGTGCCTGTGAAGCCTAAGGCCCTAAACCCTAACTTCTAGGTGCTCACTTAAAGCATAGCAACAAGCCGATGATTGATTTTCTCACAATCTGTTATGCAAAACTAACTTCTATGTGCCAAAACAACAACAAAATTATAGTATGCACCAAAGAATAACCATATTTCTTTATGATCTATAAATCATATTTGATATCCAATCATTTCTTTTTGAATATATATGGCGCAGAATAATTTGCATGGGAAAAAGAATGAGTCGATACTTAGTTGACCGCACGTGGATGTACAATCGACGACATGAGAGCAGGATTGGCCTGAATGATGATTTCAAAGCGGGCGTTGAGGAATTTCTCAAATATGCCATTAGCCAACCTAATTTTATGGATGGTAAACTCATCAAGTGTCCTTGTGTTAAATGTCGTAATAGACCATTCAGAGAGGTAGATATTGTGAGGGAGCATCTTTACAAGAAGGGTTTCGTACAAAACTACAAGGAATGGACGGCTCAAGGAGAGCCTTTGTTCTTGCAATATCAGTCCTCCTTTGATACGGAGGTCAGAGAGTCTACACCCGGAGATGACTTCGAAAATCGGCAGCGAAACCTAGCACGGGAGATGATATTTGCTGCGGCCGGGCCTAATTTTGATCCAGAGGATCCGAATTCTGATGCAAAGGAATTCTATGATATGTTCAAGGATGCCGAAACACCGATATATCCGGGATGTGATACTCATTCAGTCCTGTCTGTGGTGATGCGGATGTTGAACATCAAGTCTGATTTCAACTTGCCGCAAGAATGTTATGATCGGATCATCTAGTTTGTCAGAGAGATGTTGCCAAAAGGATCAAAGAATTTGCCTGAAAATTTTTACAAGTCGAAGATGATGATACGAAAACTTGGATTAGGTTACGAAAAGATAGATTGTTGTCGAAACGGCTGCATGCTATATTATAAAGAGAACAAGTATAAAGATAAATGTACTTTTTGTCATGCGGACCGGTACAAGCCAGTTCGGGACAAAGGAAAGTCAATTGTACAAGGAAAGCTACGTCCCTACAGGTACATGCATTTCTTACCTCTCACAAAGAGGATGCAGAGGATGTATATGTCTGTAAATACAGCACAACACATGACATGGCATAGCAAGGAACGACACATGGATGAAGGAGAATTATCTCACCCTTCCGATGGAGAGGCATGGAAACATTTTGATCAGTGTCATCCAGAATTTGCTGCGGAGCCTAGAAATGTCCGGTTGGCGCTATGTTCTGATGGATCCACTCCTTTCGGACAGTCGGGATCTCAGTACTCTTGCTGGCAAGTAATTTTAACTCCTTATAATCTACCACCGTGGATGTGTATGAAGGCTCCTTATATGTTTTTGACACTTATTATACCAGGTCCCAAAAATCTAAAGAAGAACATCGATATCTACTTGCAGCCATTGGTGGATGAGTTGAAACAATTGTGGGAATTCGGTGTCCATACGTACGATATATCGAAGAAGCAAACTTCCAGATGAGGGCGATGCTTATGTGGACTATCAACGATTTTCCAGCATATGGAATGTTATCTGGTTGGAGTACTCATGGCACTAAGTCTTGTCCGGTATGCATGGGAAAGAGTAAGGCGTTTCGTCTTCAACATGGAGGAAAAGCATGTTTTTTTGACTGTCACCGTCAGTTCCTTCCTTTGTCGCATCCGTGGAGGAGGAATAAAGATGCCTTCAGAGTTGGTAAACAAGAACTATCTCCTCCCCCATTGAGATTGACAGGAGATCAGGTTTGGGAAGAAGTAGAGGATATGCCGACTGTGATGGAAGATCCAAGATCAGAGTATCATTTTGATAGTTTTGGACATAGCCACAATTGGACGAAGCGGAGTATCTTCTGGGACTTACCTTATTGGAAGGATAATCTCATAAGACATAATCTTGATGTCATGCATATTGAGAAAAATGTATTCGATAACATCTTCAACACGGTTATGGATATTAAGGGAAAACAAAAGACAATCCCAAAGCAAGAAAGGACTTGGAAAATATTTACAAGCGTCCAGAGCTGAGCCTAAGACGAAGTAGCAATAATACATTGGTCAAGCCTCCAGTGCCATTCGTATTGGGTAGGGAAGATAAATTAATAATATGCAACTGGATAACGAAGTTGAGATTTCCTGACGGCCATGTGTCTAATCGGGCGAGATGTGTCGATCTTAATGAACGCAAACTGACTAGAATGAAGAGTCATGATTGTCATGTGTTCATGGAAAGGTTACTACCAATTGCTTTCAGAGAGATGTTGCCACCTAATGTATAGACTCCGCTGGCCGAGCTATCTATATTCTTTAGAGATTTGTGTTCAAGCAAGCTAATGGTGCAACATATGATTGAACTTGAGGAGAAAATTGTATTGACAATATGCAAGTTAGAGAAGGTGTTTCCTCCCGGCTTTTTTGATAGTATGGAACATTTGCCAATTCATCTTCCATATGAAGCACGTGTAGGTGCTCCCGTCCATTATCGATGGATGTACCCATTTGAAAGGTATAACTTAATTATCTTGAACCAATAATTTTATATTCTAATTTTTCTAATCGAGTCTGAGTTTTTTTACTAGATATCTACATCACCTAAAGAAAAAGGTGGGTAATAAGGCTCATGTAGAGGCTTCGATATGCGAAGCATATATCATTGAGGAGGTTTCAAACTTCTGTTCCATCTACTTTGATACTCATGTTAGAACAAATCGAAATAGAGCCCCAAGGAACGACGAAGGTGGGGTTGATGCGCCGATTAGTGATATCCTATCTATCTTTAATGTGAGGGGCAAGCCTACAAGTGCTACAAAAATTCGGTGGTTGGAAGACGATGAACTTGAAGCTGCTCATCGATATGTATTGTTAAATAGCGACATAGAAGAAATGAAAGATATTGAGAAGTAAGCGACACAACTTTACTTGCATATTTACTTTACATATATAGTTAGAAAGAAGTGTTCTAACTTTCATTCTTCTTATCACAGTACTTTTAGAGCCGAAGTACAAATGGAAAGGCCTAATATTGATGATGATGAACTTGCTAGAGAGGTTGATAGAAAATTTCCGTCGTGGTTCCATGATTATGTAAGAATATTTAAACACGGTCATTGTTAATTTTTCGTTGAAAATATGGATATAATAGACAAACAATATGTGATGTTTCAGGTTTTCCGTTCTGGCATCAACTTACAGAATGAGGGGATTCGAGCATTAGCCATTGGACCAAGTAAGAAGGTAAAATGTTGGGATGGATACACAATTAATGGCTTCAAGTTTAGAACAACTGATAAGCCTATCAATCACTCATTTGTTGATGAAGATGGCAATTTTACTAAGAGTTCTGGAGTATGTGTGAGGGGCTCAGTCTACGATGCGGATCCAGAACATGATTATTATGGTGTACTAAGAGATATTATAGAGCTTGAATACCCACGATTGGTTTCTTTTGATACGAACATTGTGTTGTTTAAATGTGATTGGTTTGATACAACACCTAAGCAAGGATGGAAAATTGACAAACAATTTGGATTTGTAGATATAAGGCATGGTAAAAGATATAGAGGATTCGAACCTTTTGTGTTGGCAAGTCAAACAGTTCAAGTATACTTCACAAATTATCCTAGTCGACGGCGTAATACCCGAGATTGGTGGGCTGTATGCAAAACTAAAGCTAGAAATACTTATAATGTCGGAGAGCTGGCATACCAGGAGGATAAAGTAGTCATTCCTCCAGTTTCATATATGAATTCGGCCGTCGTTGATGATATGCAAGTTGGAATTACTGATGACGATTTTAGAGTTGATGAAGAGGTTGTTATAGAGAGAGTTGATGCTATGGAGGTATCGGACGAGGAAGAAGATTTGGAAGATGAAGATGAAGAAATAGATGACGATGATGATGATTCAGGAGATGGAGATGATTCGGGAGATGAAGAAGAAGAAGAGGACGAGGATGAAACCTATTGAGCTGCTTCTTTCAGCATCTTCTTTTCATAAAGTGATTTTCAAGTACAGGTAAACATTGTGATAAATTTTATTTTCAATCTGGATTTCAAGTATCGGTTTATATTTACATATTTTATCGATACTCAATCTTCCCCCTATAAGTATATTTGTTTTATTAGTTGTTATAAATGAGGGAGAAAGGTTCCTTTTGTAATTTAAAAACCTTTTTTCACTCAATCTTCCTCCAAAAGCATCTGTTACGTGAAATTCCATCCCTTTTCAAAAGCATCTGTTTTTGGTATGATACACTGCAGTTTTTTAGAGTATCGATTTTTGAATGATAACATAGGACTATGTTGGTTAAGTCTTTTGCAGTTTTTTGAATGATAACACAGGGCTATGATGAGGACATATATTTGCTCAATGATACATTCTTTATTTTGCGTATCAATTTTCAAATGATACATTGTGCTATGTTGGTTCAGTCATCTGCGGTTTTTAAAATGATTACACAGTCTATGATGTGGACATAGGGCTATGTTGGTTCAGTTATGTGGCCATGTTGGTTCAGTTATGTGGCTATGTTGGTTCTTTATATTACACAGTCTTCTGGAGTTTTATATTACACAGTCTTCTGGGTTTTTTTTAAGTTATGTGGCTATGTTGGTTCAGTTATGTGGCTATGTTGGTTCAGTCTTCTGCAGTTTTTTAAAATGATTACACAGTCTTTTGGAGTTTCAGTTCTTTATATTAAGTTTTTTTTCAGTTTCAGTTCTTCATATAAAGGAGATACATAGGGCTATGTTGGTTCAGTTATGTGGCTATGTTGGTTCAGTTTTTTGGATGTTGAAACATGCTAGATACTCAGTTTTGTGGCTATGTTGGTTTAGTTTTGTGGCTATGTTGGTTCAATTTAATTATGGCAGTTTATTGGGTTATTTATTTTACATTGCCCATTTTACTCTGAGCCCATACGTGTCCTATTTGAATTCTTTTAGATTTTGGATTGTTGGTTTATATATATCATTGTCCATGTTTGAAGGTTATGGCTAGATTTGAGGTGTATCACTGTCATGTTTTTATATATCAAATGTTGTCTTTTTTGTATATATGGCCTGAATATCTTGGGTCTTCAAATACTTTGTAGCATGGACATGTTTGATATGAACTCTTTGTTAGAGTCTAGTACATGGGAGTTCCCTTATAAATTCCATCCCTTTTCAAAAGCATTTGATTTTGGTATGATACACTGCAGTTTTTTAGAGTATCGATTTTTGAAAGATAACATAGGACTATGTTGGTTAAGTCTTCTGCAATTTTTTGAATGATAACACAGGGCTATGATGAGGACATATATTTGCTCAATGATACATTCTTCATTTTGCGTATCAATTTTCAAATGATACATTGTGCTATGTTGGTTCAGTCTTCTGCGGGTTTTAAAATGATTACACAGTCTATGATGTGGACATAGGGCTATGTTGGTTCAGTTATGTGGCCATGTTGGTTCAGTTATGTGGCTATGTTTGTTCTTTATTGGGTTATTTATTTTACATTGCCCATTTTACTCTGAGCCCATACGTGTCCTATTTGAATTCTTTTAGATTTTGCACTGTTGGTTTGTATATATCATTGTCCATGTTTGAAGGTTATGGCTAGATTTGAGGTGTATCACTGTCATGTTTTTATATATCAAATGTGGTCTTTTTTGTATATATGGCCTGAATATCTTGGGTCTTCAAATACTTTGTAGCATGGACATGTTTGATATGAACTCTTTGTTAGAGTCTAGTACATGGGAGTTCCTTATAAATTCCATCCCTTTTCAAAAGCATATGTTTTTGGTATGATACACTGCAATTTTTTAGAGTATCGATTTTTGAATGATAACATAGGACTATGTTGGTTAAGTCTTCTGCAGTTTTTTGAATGATAACACAGGTCTATGATGAGGACATATATTTGCTCAATGATACATTCTTCATTTTGCGTATCAATTTTCAAATGATACATTGTGCTATGTTGGTTCAGTCTTCTGCGGGTTTTAAAATGATTACACAGTCTATGATGTGGACATAAGGCTATGTTGGTTCAGTTATGTGGCCATGTTGGTTCAGTTATGTGGCTATGTTGGTTCTTTATTGGGTTATTTATTTTACATTGCCCATTTTACTCTGAGCCCATACGTGTCCTATTTGAATTCTTTTAGATTTTGCACTGTTGGTTTGTATATATCATTGTCCATGTTTGAAAGTTATGGCTAGATTTGAGGTGTATCACTGTCATGTTTTTATATATCAAATGTGGTTTTTTTTGTATATATGGCCTGAATATCTTGGGTCTTCAAATACTTTGTAGCATGGACATGTTTGATATGAACTCTTTGTTAGAGTCTAGTACATGGGAGTTCCCTTATAAATTCCACCCTTTTCAAAAGCATCTATTTTTGGTATGATACACTGCAGTTTTTTAGAGTATCGATTTTTGAATGATAACATAGGACTATGTTGGTTAAGTCTTCTGCAGTTTTTTGAATGATAACACAGGGCTATGATAAGGACATATATTTGCTCAATGATACATTCTTCATTTTGCGTATCAATTTTCAAATGATACATTGTGCTATTTTGGTTCAGTCTTCTGCGGGTTTTAAAATGATTACACAGTCTATGATGTGGACATAGGGCTATGTTGGTTCAGTTATGTGGCTATGTTGGTTCAGTTATGTGGCTATGTTGGTTCTTTATTGGGTTATTTATTTTACATTGCCCATTTTACTCTGAGCCCATACGTGTCCTATTTGAATTCTTTTAGATTTTGCACTGTTGGTTTGTATATATCATTGTCCATGTTTGAAGGTTATGGCTAGATTTGAGGTGTATCACTGTCATGTTTTTATATATCAAATGTGGTCTTTTTTTTGTTTATATGGCCTGAATATCTTGGGTCTTCAAATACTTTGTAGCATGGACATGTTTGATATGAACTCTTTGTTAGAGTCTAGTACATGGGAGTTCCCTTATAAGCAGCTTATTTGTACTTGATTCATGTTACTTATACTATTATTTTTTATAAATGTACAGATCTTACCTATATGACGAACCGAGGTCGTCGCCGCCTCCGCGGAGGTTCCTCTCGACCTACCCCATCCACTCCAGAGCAACAAATTGGAGGAGCATCAGAGGACGACGTCATTATGGCAGATGACGGGTTGTCCCCACAGCCTACTCCATCATCGGTTGGAGGCACGCCATCTTCTCTTCCCTCTGGAGGCACGCCAACTTCTCGTCCCCCTGGAGGTACGTCATCTTCTCTTCCCTCTGCATCTATGACTACTGAAGTGAATATGTATCCCGGTCTTATGTTTTTGCCAAATGGAGCATATTACCGACGTCCAGGTTGTCTGGACCCCCCCAGTCCACCAGAGAGGCCTGCTAATGAAACACGCATAGAGCTATGGCCCGATGGAAAAGCGTAAGTAAAATATTAATAAATTATTGTATATTCATGTATTGCCTTGTTATTATTTATTTCTAATTGTATTATTTGTTTATTCTTAGGTTCTTCCCCCTTAGAGCTGGAATTGAGCTTGGAGAGCTCATACGAGGAAATTTTCATGGGCCTTACTTAAATTTCAGGTCTATACCGGAGCCGAAGAAATACATTTGGCTTGATATGTTGAGGGTATGTTCTAATTAATTCTAAACATTTATGTCCAAGTATGGTATTATTTGCTCAAGGAATGTGCTTTATGTCCAACAGAAGAATCTGTAGAGCACTTGTTCTACATATGCCTCTTCACTATCCAGATTTGGAATCATGCTAAGCACTTGTTTCCTGGTAGTATTTTTGGATGTATGTTCCCTGCTTTAAGCTTTTCTGATACTCTACTTTTGTGTATCTAATAAATACTTTGTTGCCTGTGTTATTGGGTGTATGTTCCATGCTTTAAGCTTTTTTTGATACTCTCAGTATCTGATACTATGATGCGTGTGTTTCTGCTAGCGTCAACCTTTGCTGCTTGTGTTGTTTCCTAGCTAAGTTTTCAATGTTGAAAATGGTTATATTGGCTGGAGTCCTCATTTGCTGATTGGTCTCTAGGTATTGATTTTGAAGATTATGTTGAGCTCAGTTTCTTTAATATCGTGTCTTATGTATCCTTCATAACTTGCCTTTATCATTGGAATAATTTTAGTAGAGATTGTTTTTGGTGTTTAGATGTAGGAGAGGATCTTCTTATTTTTTTCTATACGGTCAGAAGCCTCTACAATCCTTCTATTTCGTACTTGATTGCTTTCGACTTCTCTTATTTCATACTGTCTTTACCCAAGAGCCTTTTGGAGTTAGTATGTAGGAGAGGATACTCCTATTTTTATGTATGACTAGTGTTTTCTGAATAAAGACATTGTCGAGAGCCTACAAAATTATTTTATTACACACTTAAAGGCCTTCTTTTATTTGAAGTTTTTTTTATTACATGCTGTTTCTCATCTGAGAGCCTCTGTACTCCCTCAATGGGAGGCTAAGCTATTTTAAAATTTTAGAAGTACTGGCAAGATCATTGAACCCCCAAACCAAGTTTTTCCTCTTATTGTTTATACTAAAGATATGACAATGAGACATTTGTAACAGTTTTTTTAGTCATAGTTTATATACCGGAGCTCATAGTTTATATTATTGTTATTCTAAATTTTAATCTGTAATAATTTGTGATTTTTTATTTTAATTTGCAGAAGAGCTACTGGTGGTCGGACCATAGAGAGGTAGAGATAAAAAAATGTTATAAGTCGGTTGCCGGAAAAAGGCTAGGGGATATGGTAAGTGACCAGAAGACTTTTGCGGCCCATGATGAAAACAAGCGCAAGGATTGGCTGAAAGAGGAATATTGGAAGAAGATGAAAGAGGATATGGCCAAACCTGAGTACAAGATCAGGTCGGACAGGGCAAAGACAGCTCGTGCTAAGGCTGGTCTCCACACTGGTGGATCGATTCCGACCTCCGAACATTTTCGACGGATGGTATATAAAATCATTAATAAAATTATAATTTTTCATTATTTATGTATATCTCATAGAATTAATTTTTACAGTGCGAGGAGGCTGCTAAGGCAGGCTTAGATACGAGTACAGTCGACTTTCCCAAGATATTCGAACGTACCCATAAGAGAAGGAAGGATGGGAAGTTAGTAGACGAACGGGCTTCCAAAGCATTTGTAAGTATTTACTTGTCTTTGAACATTTTATCAAAAGTTTAGTCGACCTTTGCCAAATCAATAAGTTGTTGGTTTATTCTTATAATAATTACGTTTGAGTGAAACTACGGTAGCAGAGGATTAAACCTTGTTTTGAGTTAAACACAAATAGCAGATTTGAAGAATTCAAATCCTTCTTCTATTTGAACCTATCCTAACAGTCTTTTGCAAACATGAATCACAATTGCAAACATGAATCACAGAAGAATAATGGGATTTGAAGAATTCGTAAAATTTGTTTAGAAAAACCAGTAAGCTATAGGCAATACTTGAGCGTATCGGGTTGTGCCATTAACCAAGTAACAGAAGAATAATGGGATACACACGAATCACAGTTGCAAACATGTGTAACTATCATATCACAACTGTAGGGGCAAGGGAGGGTCCTGTGACAAGATTGAAGCTAAATCCTAAATACTAAGGGTGTATTAGTAGAGATTATAAGAGGTTAGTATAGGGTGAATCGAGTATAACCTTAAGTATCTGATCCTAAACCCAACCAACCTTAGCAGCAACTAATACTTGGACCCATGTCTACATCTGTAGCAGAGAGGAGGCCTGGTATCATATTCGACTTGGGTACCAGTGTGGAAATTGTATTTTTCTGAGGTTGCTTGGTTACCATTCGAAAAAAAAAGTTGCTTTTAACGACTCTAAAAAAAATTCTTCTAACTTTTGAAGTGTCCTAGTAGTACAGTTTCTGCAAAATAGAAAAGCCTAAATCTAAAATGGAGTACTCTATATAGAGGTTAAAATTTTAGGATCTTTCGGTTTCGAGTTTTGTGTGATCCCACAACTTGTAATTGAAAAAAAAAAGTTGATTGATGAAATGTGACATGGTTTCCTGAGATAATTTACATGTAATCAGTTAAAATTTTATTTGAAGGAATGTTTCAAGTTGGTATGGTTAATGCAGCAAAGGATCTCTTTAACTCTATTCTTGCAAATGACAGGATCATACCAAGATGGAAGAGTTGCTAATGCAAAAGAAATAAAGAGATAAAATGATTGCTTCTGGAACTTCCTTATAACTCCACACCTACCATATAATATTATGTTATAAGGAAAAACTGGAAGCTAGGACCTTCAATATTTAAATTGAAGGAATGTTTCAAGTTGGTAAGGTTAATGCAGCAAAGGATCTCTTTAACTCTATTCTTGCAAATTTTATTAATCTCTTTAACTCTATTCTTGCAAATGACAGATGTTGTAACATACACTATATAATGATATAATGCCTTATTAAAGAAGGGTGGTTGGATGAATTTGGTGAGTTATTTTTGTCAATAACATAATCTCATTACTCTTCAGATTCTGGTATGCGTAATGCTATTGTTAAGGGCTTGTTGGATACTGGTGAAGTAAACAGAGCTATGGGGTTTGTTTCAGAAATGGATAAAAGAAAATTTATCCTGGAGGCATCTACTGACTACTGCGGCATCCATAACGGATCTTCTCTCAAGAGTAATGAGATTAACATTGTCATCATTATATGAAATTGCTTCCTATTTTTTCTCAACATTGTGCAAAGAGTATCAACTTGTCTATATCATCATTGATACATGAAATTTCTGGGTAAACACCAAACTAGAGTTCATATAAAGTTTTTCAATAGAAAGGGATTGCATACCATCTGATCTCAACATGTCATCTATAATGGGACTATTCAATATTCACCACAATTGCTTGGTAAGGTTTCTTGGTTATACTTATTGCTTTATTATTCAACAATGCACTTATTTAGTTGATTTAAATTGACGTTTTCATTTAATTTACGTTATTAATGGGTTATATATAGTTGCATACATTGATTGGCAAATAAGTGCCATACCCTTTTAGAGCTTCTTTACTTATCAATTAAGTATATGGATTGTAATTGCTCATGTGTAGTTCAGTTGTAATATATTCATGATACTTTTATATGTACAGGAGGCCTACGAGAAATTGGAGTCTCATGAGGCTGCTGATCAGGAAGGGGGGCGTCTGGTACTAGTAGGCCACATATGCCCTCCAAGATTGACTTGTGGATACAGGCTGTTGGGAGAGGAAAGGGCGGTAACGTGTACGGTACCGGGTCATTAGCATTGCAACCGTCGTTATACTCAAGAGCTCTTCCACCTGCACAGTCTACTGCCAATCCTGCTGCTCCTTCTACAAGCTTTCTTACTATGGAGCAGATGACTACCATGATGTTCGATTTTCAGAGACAACTGAAACATGTTATGGAGATGGTGTCTTCTACTAGTGCTCGTTATGGTACCACTGCTCCTTTCGGTACTCTGACTGTTCCTCCTCCTCCTGCTCCTCCTTCCTTTACTCCGGCTACTGTACCATCCGTTGCTACTCTGGCTACGTCTCCATCTATTCCTCCTCCAGCTACATCTCCATCGGTTGCTCCTACTACTACTTCTGTTCCAGCTCCTATTTTTACGACGAGCCAGCAACAAGCATTAGTTACGTTCATGACACAGTTTATGGGAAGCGTGCAACCACCGTCAACATGACTTTTGTGCTTTTGTATCACTGCCGTGTCATACTCTTTTGTGCTTGTATTAGTTTATCGTTTTTTGTATGGATGATGTATGGTCGAATGTTGGATATGAATGGACATGACTATATATGATATCTAAGCTTTTTGTTTGTGTATTTTGTGTATGCTATTAATTTTGTTTACATCATTGGTAATGATTGTGGGGTGAAAAGTTGATTTTACTGTATTTTGTGTGCTGTTGACTTGTTTATATTACTCTTGAAGGATGTGCATAGCATTATTCTTACAAAACAGGGGAAAAAAAAGAAATTCATCACTCCATAGCGACTAACTGGCGACAAAACAGCGACTATAAACTGGGGGGGGGGAAATGTATGGCGACTAACTGGCGACCAACTAGCGACATACCAGCGACTATCTGGCGACTAATTGGAGACTAAGCTATCTGCTGCTAAGAGTCCATAATTCAAAGGGTTACTCGCTAAGGAGTCGCTAGTTAGTCGCAGAACTAGCGACTAAAAATATGGTCGTAAGTTAGTCGCTAAAACTAGTCGCTAATTTAGTCGCTGGTTAGTCGCTACAGCGACTAACTAGCGACTGAATTGGTAGCGACGATGCGTCCACCGACGAAAATTTTTAGTCGCCAGTTAGTCGCTATTTGACTTTACCGACTGAAAGTTCTTATTTAGCGACTAAAAAATCAGTCGCTATTTCGCAATTTTTTTTGTAGTGTATACTCTAAGGATTAAGATAGCAATTTATGAGCTAACTAAGGTTAACACAATTATAAGGTTACATATGTGGCCCAGTGGGAGATTGTTGAAATTATTCAATAATTAAGGGGCCACACATGTAAAATTGATTGTGTTTAGGCTATCTAAATAATTAAGCCAAATTAAAGTGGTCTATTTGGAAATTGGCTTAAGGGTATAATTGTCATGGAATTAATGTGTAGATACCAGAGATAATTCTAATTTGATGAGGGGCCAAATTAGAAATGTCAAAACATATAAATATATGTATTCATTAGGGTTATGGTCCCCAACTTATACGGCCACCAAAAGAGAGGTTCTCTTTTTTCTCTTCTGCATCCCCATCAACAGAAAGAGAGGGACAAAGGATTTGGGTTCTCTTTGTCATTAAGAGTCGTAGCAAGTTGGAAGATCGAACCCCATAAAAGGATGACCGCTTCAAGATCCATCAAGCCTGGCAATGGATTCAGGTACGCTTCCACAATTTTAATTATGTTTTCATCTCATGAATCGACATGGTACAATAAATTTCTAACATGGTGTTCACTTAATTAGCAGCACTATGGTACTATTGTATGCAACACCTGCCTATTTGACATTGTTCAACTTGCTTTTGCCAGTGTACAACCTATGAATTTCAGCAGCAAATGTGTAAGTATCATTCAACCTATGAATTGCCAGTTTCCTTAACATTGTTTAATTTGTTGATCTTATAGAAATTTTAACAGAAATTTTCATACAGAGTAAAGTACTTTAACAAAATTGTGAAAAAAGTAATAAGTTTTGGAAAATTACAATTAGGGTAATGAAACGACATGACTAATGGCGCGTGATGGCATTTCCTGAGACATTCCTCCCACACGCTATGACTCATGGCATATCCTGACATCCATCACGTCTGCAACCCACACGCCATGGGGCGTGGAGTGCGTCCCCATAACACGTCGCCATCACACGCCATGGGGCGTGGAGTGTCCCCCACTACACGCCAGCATGCCCCATCACACGCCATGGGGCGTGGAGTCTCCCCCCTACACGCCATGGGGCGTGGAGTGCGTGAACCATTTTGCACTAACCCCCCTCACACGCCATGGGGCGTGGAGTGTCCCCCCCTCACACGCCATGGGGCGTGGAGTGTCCCCCCTCACACGCCATGGGGCGTGGAGTGTCCCCCCCACGTAGCGTCTCCTGCGTGACCCTTTCCCCCAAACACTGCCAAAGCTCTGCGTGACCCTCCCTCCCAAACACTGCCAAAGCATCCATCCCCTCACATGTCCCATCCCATGCCAAAGCCTCCTGCCAAAGCTAAATCCTGCCAGCATCCATCCCCTCACATGTCCCATCCCATCCCATTGCAGGCACGTTGGAGACTCCCCTTCTCCGAGACCACACAACTCCACTCCTCTTCCCTCTTCATAAATTCTGAAGCTCCCTCCCTCCTCTTTACAGCTCCTTCCCTCCTCTTCACAAGTTCTTCCTCCTTCACAGAAGAATACTCGCTCCCTCCTCCATCTTGATCTCCTCTTTACTTAGTAAGTTTTTGTATTTTATATTAAAATTATATTTTCTATGTAAGAATAACTATAGTAATAGTTTTTGTCTAAAATGTAACAGATGGCTGAACCAAATGACGGCCGTATTCCCGGGGGATCGGTTACAGACGCCATAAAACAAGAACGAGAAACTCATATATCTACCTTGGTTTTTAACGGAAAGGTAAATTTTAAAATGATAACTAGCATTATTATTTATTTATTTATTTTACATTAATATAAGAATATAATTCGCTTGTAGCTATATGATTATCCTCCGGAGGTTCGGACACGGGAACATGGAAGTTGGAGGATACAAAGAGGATATCGTAAATGGGAGTTAAATGCTGCCCAAAAGGAGCTGGTACGTTCATTTGGATTTCAATATCTGGATGAAATTCAAATTTTAGTCCACGATGTACATATCATTTTTAGTCTCGCTGAGCGATGGTGGCCTCATCGCAACACATTTCAGTTACCGGTTGGTGAAATGACAATCACACTTTGGGATGTTGCAAATCTTTTAGGATTACCTATTACCGGTGAACCTATATATTTTGATACAACTTTAAATACATCTCAAATTATCCGGAGATATCTAGGCATTAATGCACCATCGGACTTAGGAGGAAAGAGTTTTGTCAGTATAACTTGGCTTCGGGGTAATTTCATGGATCTAGATGAAACTATCGACGGTCCAGTGGTGGTCGATGATTTAAGGGTACGTAATTATTGTTAAGATTTCTTTATTAGTTAATTTCAAAAGTGTGTTAGTTTTAATATGTTAGTTTCAATATTTGCAGATACTTTATTGTACTAGAGCATATTTGCTCTGTTTGTGTTGGGCAATGCTATTTCCCGACGGACAGAGAAATAAAGTAAACGTGCGACTGTTACCCTTTTTAGACAATTTAAAAGAACATACACGTCATGCATGGGGGGCTGCTACCTTAGCATATTTATATGCTAGCTTGACGGAATTTGTCAGATCAAAGGGTACCAGAAATTTGTGTGGGTGCATGACCCTGGTTCAGGTAATAAAAATGTAATTCCTGAATTCGCTAAATTCTTTTTGATGATATACACTTTGTAAATATGATATGTTTTCATGTCTTAGGTATGGTGCTACGAGCATTTCTATATCGGTCGACCTGTAACCAGCATTTTTAGTGATGTTGGAATTTTTCCCCTTGCTACGCGATGGGCCACAAATATAGTGGACCCTCATCATAATTTACATAAGGATGTTTCAGTCTACAGGGGAGAATTTGATATATTACCGTGGAAGGAGGTAAGTACACAATTGTCAATTAATTTTCACTTAAAATTTTAGAGCATTTTAGACTACAATTGTCAATTCATGTAATAGAGTATCACAAATATTTCGTATAACTTGTCATCCAATAGGTTGTATGGATACCATACTCAGATGATGAAAATGCTCCAGAAATTAGAAGGACGTCGTATGATTTGAGCCTACACAAATCATATGTTATATACGATCGTTACACTATGTATCATCCGGCAGATCGCGTTCTCCGTCAATTCGGTTGCAGGCAGATTATTCCGGATGATCCGCCTGCCATGAGTTATGATATAGCCAATGCAAGAAACAGAATTGATGCTGCTAGAGCCGCCTGGTATAGACGATTCCAGGATAGTAGTGTGGCAGGGATGCCCCGAATAATGCATACAGATGAATGTAAGTTCTAACTTACTAGTATATTTGGACCGGTAGCATTTGTCTTATGATTGTTTTTACGAAATACAGATGAAGGTGATTTGGCTTACAGACAATGGTGGGGAGCGCCTCGTATGACCAACAGAGCATACAAATTCGAGGAGCCACGGTTCAAGCCTAGAGCCGTAGATGAATCTTCCCTGCGAGCTTTTGCTGAGGACATATCTGAAGCGGTAGATCTTTACTACTATACCACCATTTAAACTCAAGGGATATATAATGACAATTATAACTTGCGTATTTTATATTTCAGGCTATTTTGGGGCAACAATATATCCAAGAACCACAGATCTATTTGTGGCCGCATGGTCGGGAGTGGATGCGAGATATTTTAACTCGCGTAGATTCACTGAGTCTTGGACGGGATCCTGATATGCCTCTATTGCATACACGTATCCCAGCCGATTATCCGGCTGCCACTGTTCCCCTTAGAACTTCGCGACGACGTAGGGTGGACGATCCAGAGGACGAGGAGGGCGCTGCTGGAGAGGGCACCAGCCAGGAGTACCATGGAGAGGGTACCAGCCAGCAGTACCATGGAGAGGGCAGCAGCCAGCAGTACCATGGAGAGGGCAGCAGCCAGCAGTACCATGGAGAGGGCAGCAGCCAGCAGTACGCTCCGGAGTACCCTAGCCAGCAGTACGCTCCGGAGTACCCTAGCCAGCAGTACGCTGCAGAGTACCCTAGCCAGCCTTATGCCGCAGAGTACCCTAGCCAGCCATATGCCGCAGAGTACACTACCCCACACTACGCTGGAGAAGGGCTCAGTCAGCAGTATGTGGGCATAGGCTCTTCCTCAGCCTTTCAGCCCTACAATCAACGCATCACGACTGAGCAAGTCAACACTGCCGCAGCATATTCATTTGAAGGCATGTCGTATTACTCGCAATTGTTTGCGTCTCCGTCAGCCCCGGTGCCTACTCAGGAGGTCGAGGAAGAGGATGAAAGAAGAGCGGAGGAGACCACAGATGAAAGAAGAGCCCGACTTGGCCTTAGACAGGTAGAACGAAGGCGTTACAAACGCATGGCACGCAGAAGAGATTGAAATAAAATTTTATTATGTAATGTTTAAAAGTTGACATGAATGTTGGTACTACAATAAAAAATACAAGTTCTATTGTCGTCATTCTCTTGGTTGACTTGTACATTTTCTTCTGTTGTGTCCCATCAAACCACAGTTGCCGCAACGAAGTTCTCTGGTCGATAATTCTCGTGGTTTGATGCGATTTTTCTTCGGCCTTCCAGCTTTGCGTCTGACATCTGGAACTCCAATTTCGCCCCTTACCAAAGCCGCTTGAATGTTGTAAGGAACTGGAATTGGTTCCATCTTTGGCTCATACACACTTCTCAACCTGTCAGTAGAAAATATTATAGGATAGTAATGTTCAACCTCATCACTGCAATATTGGCAAGCAAAACATGCATGTATACATGGCATGTAAGTATGATACCACCTTAAACATGTACAAGATCTTTCATCTAACCGTACAACATATGTTCTACTCGATGCACGGTCTAATATTTCAAACAAATAACTATCAATTCGTAATATTTGAAGTTGATGTCTCTCGTTGGTAATAGATGACATTGTCTTTAACATCTTCGGACAATAACTCGTGTCTAAATTTTGAGCATGATTCCTGTTTTTGTCATAAAGTGTTATAATCTTTGCTCTAATACCATCGAGAAGTGTCGTTATTGGTTTATCACGCAAACTCTTAATCCAATTGTTAAAACATTCAGCAAGGTTAGAAGTGTTAATATCTAATCTAGGACAAGGAGCATATGCTGTAATCCAATGTGCAAAATGACGATTTTCATCATTTGTACCAATAAGCCAATTGTACATCGTCATGTTCTCAGCTTTAATTATTTCGAACAAGTACTGCGCATCTGTTTCATTATACGATCTAGCAAGCGAGTCTAACAACCGATGAAATTTTTTCTCCCTTACAATAGACTTCATATTCTGCTTAAAATGTTGAATACAAAAAAAATGAGGCGATTCTGGAAATATATTTCGCATAGCATGTATTAATCCTTTTTGCTTGTCAGATATAAATGAGATACTACTCCAATCATTAAAATAACTTTCAAATGATATTCTAAGACCATTTAAAAACCACGACCAAGAATCAGTATTCTCACCTTCGACAACAGCATAAGCAATAGGATACAATTGATAATTAGGATCATGAGCACAAGCAATAAATAAAATACCTTGATATTTAGATGAAAGAAAAGTGGCATCAGTGCTAATAACAGGTAAACAACCTCTTAAAAATCCATCAATACACGCCTTAAAGCAAATAAATATTCTCTCAAATTTGTTGCTTTCGGAAGTCTTAATAAAACATCTACTACCTGGATTCGACTCCATAATTCTAAAACCATACTCCTCAAGGCCAGCATATGCCTCAACATAACTACCATTTATTTCACGTAATGCCATTTCTCGGGCTCGCCATGCTTTCGAGTATGTAATATGTATACGATGTTCCCTAAATATATCCTTCACAATTTGTGATGCACTATATGACGGATTATCTCTAATTAAATCAACTATTTTTGTCTTAACCCATGCACCGGTAGCTAATCGATGACGTCCTGTCGTAATTCCACTTAAACAAGAATGACGACTTTCTAGTGTACTAACTTTAACTATTTGTCCTTTTCCTATGGATTTGGCATATACTCTCCAATGACAATTTTGTTTATCGCAGTTATATATAATTCCATGGGAATTATTCATAGCACTGGCTGAACAACTAAAATTATGCTGAATTGCTAAACTACTTATAAAACTTCTAAATTTTGTACGAGTGTCGAATGTTTGTCCTACAAATAATTCAGGAGTGCTAGAATTATCAGTACTATCATCATCTATCTCATAACCAGTATTTTCAATTAAATCATCACTATTTTCATTTTCCTCATCATTATCATTGTCATCATCATCATTATCATCATCAGAATCATCATCATCATCATTATGTTCATCTAGTAAGGGAGGAATTGTTTGAGAAGAAGAACTAGCACCCGTGTTAACATGTGGATAATTAGAAACAAATTCATCATTAGTTCTATTAACAAATGATGAAACTTGAGTAACATATAAACTAATATAAGGTGATTGCAAATTAATCTCAAGCACAAAATTCCATGCTTCTTCACCATCTATTAATAAACATGTGGAACCAAAAACAGACTTTAAAATAAATTCATAATTAATAGAAAAACGTGCTGAAATTAAATTGCGTAAATTTTCTAAAGTAATATGACGATAAGTTGTAAAAAATTGGGTGTCACCTCCTTCGTAAGTTAACCCATTTACTCTACCACCATGTGAGCATACTATTTTAATATTATCACCCATGAGAAAGAAAAAAAAACTTTGATAATTTTTATCTAATAAAGAGCGAGAGCTTGGAAGAGGAAAAGACTAGCTTCCGTGTGGAGTTGGAAGCTTGTAAGCGGGAGAGACTAGCTTCCGTGAGTGGCTGGAAGCTTGAGTAGTTGGAAGCTTGTGAGAGGAAGATACTAGCTTCTGTGAGGAGTTGGAGCTTCCAAGTTCGTGCTTCTGTGAGAAAGAGATAGGAGGAAGGTGCTTCTGTGAGAGAGAGATAGGAGAAAGAGTAATGTGTTTGTGTAGAGAGAGAGTGTCAAGCATTGCAATAAATAGGAGGAGGAAAGTGAATTTGAAATGTAGCCGTTTGTAGGTAGCCGTTGGTGTGTCAGCACGCCACCATTGGTGACGCGCACATCCTGACACTAGCCGTTGGCTACACTGCAAAAGTGAGACCTAAAGTGAGTGAATAGGCCATGACCCGTGGCGTGTCATAGTGGCCAAGGGAATAGGCCATGACCCGTGGCGTGTAGTAGTTGAATAGGCATGTTCACGTGTGGAGGTGGGACATGAGGTAGGGCCAAGGGAAAAGGCCATCCATGATGGCTTGTGTTAGATTGGCCATCCATGATGGCGTGTGGCCTGTGGAGGGGGGTGGGCCAAGGGAATAGGCCATCATGGATGGCGTGTGGTGGGATTAGCCGCGCGTGAGGGGATTAGCCATCCATGATGGCGCGTGAGGGCCATTTCTGTCCTCTGGGTCAGCACACGCCATCTACGATGTTGTTTCTTTACCCCATCTGCAATTTTTTAAAACTTATTACTTTTTTCACAATTTTCTCATAATTCTTTACTTTATATGAAAATTTCTGAAATTTTAAACATAATAAACATATGTTTCATCCATTCTATTTGATGCCTACAATTAATATCCATGGATGAATAAACTTTCATTGTAAGCTACCAAACTATATTAATTTCTTCATAATCGCAGTATGATGCGTTGTTCGCTTGTCAATGGCATCAGCAGCTCATCGAGGAACTAATAGGAATAGGACTGCTTAGCGAAGCTGATTAATCATTACCAACAGTATTGCTATTTAGTACATAATTTGATTTAAGTACTGTTTAGCTAAGCTGACTTTGCATTAGCTTATTCAGTATGAAGATGACATCTTTATAATAGATGCTAATTATAGTTTCTACCAGAATTTTATACCAGTTTAGAGTTTAAGTTCTGACTTGTCCAATTAAAAAGTTTAGACCCTGAATTTTTGTTATTTGTTTTATTTTTTCCATTATATATATTTTCATTCTCATGCTTGACAATGAAAACCTTCATATATAGACTAGGACATAATGGAAAAAAAAAAAATTAGGTTCTGAAATTTCCAATTGTCTAAGCTAGCCCACATATGTTTTCATGCCAAGGAGACCACATATGTTTTCATTTCAATGGTTGATTTGTTTTTTTTGGCACATATATGAATAGTAAGACGCGTTAGTCTTTCTTTATTAGTTTTCTAATTCTTTAGTGGTGATCCATCCTAGTCTATTGGTACATAAACTAAATCTGGTAGACTGGAATGCAGTGTGCTGCTTGGTAGGAAATGATTTGAGGAATATAGAAGCTAAAACCCAAACAAAAATTTTCATATAGGGTAAAGAAGTTTGGGTAATGGTAGAGGAAGGGAGAAGTTTGAGGAAATTAGAAATAAGACATGACTCGCCAAGTGGCTTGGGAAGTCGGACACCAAGTGAGGGGCCGCCAAGTCACTTGGCGAGGGGAGGCTTGCGGAGAACGTGCCATGAGACTTTTGCGGTTAGTTGGGGAACGAAATTATTATATAAAATTATACTTGGTTTATGTACGGTTTAATGTTTGGATTTGGATGAGTTTAAAGAGAAATTAAATAAATAGATGTTATCTAGATAACGAATTGAACACATATAATTTTATAGATATTTTATTTATTTAAAGAAAAAAAATTAAATAACTAATTATATATATAAATTCTAAATAGATGTTATGGCGGCTCCATCCTACTCGCCAAGTCACTTTGGCAAGTCATTTTCCTATTTCTAATTTCCTCAAACTTCTCTCTTTCTCTACAATTACCCCAAACTTCTTTACCCTATATAAAAATTTCTGAAACCCAAATAATAGATTGTTGGACAGATTAGTCAAGAGAAGATCCGTGTTTGTAGAATGTTGATTTCAATAGTAGATTGTTGGAGGAGCTCCAAAATGGTAAACACTGTAGACTAGACTTACTGATTTATGATAACCAAATTTCTCCCATTCTTTCTGGATTAGTTAAGATGTTGAAGTGGGTTGCATACATTTGCGACAGTTCAATGATCAATTTATGGGCATTCTACCTTTCATCAACCTAATATGTTTGAGACTTTTGACATCTACATTAACACACATTCACTAGTATCAACTTGATATCCTAAAATTAAAAAATGACAAAACTACTCCCCTCTCTCCTCCCCTCCCCATCGGCTGGGGAGTTGGGGTCGCATCGTCGGAGAGAGGGGTAGTGTAGCCGTGGGGGGTGCTGCTGGAGTAGGGGCGGGCAGCGGGATCGGAGGTGGAGCAGCCGGTAGGGAGGGGAAGAGATAGGAGGATATTTTCGGCTTTTTTAAATTTTAGGATATCAAGTTGATACCTAGTTGCGGGTATCAAGTTGAATTTTTTTAATAGTTGAGGATATCAAGTTGTAATTTAGCCTAGTTTCTACTGTAATACATTTACCTCAACTTTTGATAACACACAACTTCTAATTGATTGGAATTAGAAACCAGTAATATCTCTTGTTATAGGGAATCAGTATTGGAAGCTACCTTATATATTGTTCGGTAGCATAATTAAACAAATAGAATCAGTACTGGAAAATTGTCATAACTGGAAGTTTATGCAAAAATTTACTGCTCAGTCTAAGGGATGAATTTGTGTGATACGATATGAGAAAGTATGGGGAAGGATGGCCCTTCAAGTGAATAGTCTACACATTACTATTGTTCTCACAAATAAAGGTAGGCTGCAGATCATAAATGTCATTGCTGTATATGGCAGTTTTTGGTTTGTGCGTTATATTGTTTGGTTCTCTCGCAGGTTTTTTGACTTAGGGAAAACTTTACGTGATTCTTTCTCAACAAGTGGTATCAGAGTTTCAGGTTTCAGAGAGGCGTGGCCGGCTGAGCTGATGGGGCCCGAAGCAAAATTTTAAAAAATGGCCCCCATACATAATATAAAAAAATAAAAAAATAATATATATATATATATATATATATATATATATATATATATATATATATGTTGTAGTCAAGAACTTGAACCAAGGACTTCTTAAATATAAATATAGCATTATAACCACTAGACTATAATACTTTTTGTTAAGAAAAGCATATGAAACATACTAATTCTATTGTAGATTCATGTTGGTGCCCCCTTTAGCCTGGGGGTCCTGTGCTGTCGTGCGGCCTGTCCTAGGCAGGGCCGTCCCTGCAGAGAGATGTCAGGAGTTGACAGTCAAACAAGGAAGAAGAGATGGACGCAAAACCGGTGCGCATGGTGAACCTGAACAGTATCGACTATCATTATTGGCGGAGCAAGATGAAGGATATTCTATTTGTCAAGAAGCAGCATCTGTCAGTATTTACTTCCGAGAGGCCCAGTGATAAATTCGAAAATGACTGAAATTTCAAACATATACAGATGTGTGGGTACATAAGCCAGTTAGTTGACGAGAACGTGTATAATCAGGTTATCAGTATTGAGCACGCAAGGACACAGTGAAATAATGTGAAATCTATGTAAGCAAAAAAAAAAAAAAACCAGAATAAATAAATCGTTCCTTATCCGGATGATTACGATCTGCGGTGCAAATACCACATTGGCTCTAAACCCATTCTGAAAATAACGTCTCGTGCAAAGACAATATTTTGTGTTTTTTTATGATGTTTCTGTATCATCAATTCATAAACAATTTAAATATTATTTAATGTATACTTTCTGTGGACGTCCAACAAGAAGTGACCAAATAGTAAAAACAAAAAGAAACTATTAACTAATTAACAATCCACATATATAAGACATCAACAAAACTATTCTTTCTGTGGACAGCCAACGATTTCAACAAATCACATCACAAGAAAGACATCAAACAAAGACACTATCAAAAAAATAATTATGCATGTAAAATAAATATAGAAAAATAATCCAGTTATTAAATCAAATAAACGAGTAATATATATATATATATATATATATATATATATATATATATATATATATATATATATATATATATATATATAGTTAGTTAATAATAATAATAAATAATTAAATTCAAGTTAGTTAAATAAGCATATATAAAAATCCTAATATATTTTTAGTCAAATAGAACCTTCATTTGAGCCTAGCTTCCTATGTCTCTTCAATAATTTCCTTGGAGAATATTCCGACATTATTGTCCATATCACCTTTAAATAAGAACCTTATCCTAAAGACCCCACCCTTCTCTCAATTATGTGGCAACCACCGAACACATGCATGCATCACTCCTAATGTAAATTCTAAGCAACCCTACCCCTGCAATGCAGCACAACTGATTTGGAATGGGGTTACTGGAGATAATTAAATCATATTGGTCCACCTAAGATGAAAAAACATTCGGCAGTGCTACGTTATCCGCGGGTTTGGACCGCAGTCTTGACCCGCGGGCCACGTGTCGCACGCCTATTGGCGCGGGGGGGGGGGGGGGGGGGGGGGGGGGGGGGGGGGGGGGAGGGGGGGGGTGCTGCGAGGCCAGTGAGGGGGGTGACACGCGTGCAGTCACCCCCGCGGGCAAAAAAGAATTTTCGAAAAACATTATGGTTTTTTACAGGATTATCATATATACCTCTAATTAAGACTTCTATTTATAATCTGGATATCATACTATTTTGGGGGGCATGTTTTCTACTATAATATATATATATATATATATATATATATATATATATATATATATATATATATATATATATATATATATATATATATATATATATATCGGATCGGGAGCTCCGTCCACATAGCCAGCGGGAGCCACGTTGCCCTCGACCGTTGGATCGAGCAGGCGCACGCGGGTCCCACGCGGCCCCCCTGATCCGATGGTGCAGAGGGGGGCTAGGACTTTTGCGGAGCTACGCGGACGAGACTTTTGATCCGATGGTGCAGATGGATTTTATTTCATCAAATTCGCAGCTGCAGAAGATCTGGAACGGATACTGGAAGGGGGTCCATGAACGTTCGATGGCAGATTGGTTGTGCTTAAGAGATGGCATCCGGAATCAAACTTCGAGAAGGACAGGCTAACAAAAGTGCCTATCTGGATATGGTTGCTGTGGCTATCGTCGTAGCTATGGCGCATCCCATCTATCATGAAGATGGCAAGCATGGTCGGAACACCCATCAGGACGGATATACCTACGGCACGAAGACAACAGTTATTATACGCTCGGATATTCATTGAGATTACAGTGACAAACGCCTTGCCAAGAACAATTGACATAATCCTTCCAAATGGTGATTGGCTTGCTCAAGAGGTAGACTATGAATGGGTTCCACCACCCTGTCTCGAATGCAAGTGCTTTGGACATTCCAGAGTGCAATGTAAGGAGGCTCTTGTGAACGGCGAGGAAGATCAATGAGCAAAGAGAATCGGAGAAGGAGGGGGACCGACATGTTGGAGTGGGTGGGGTTCCTAACCTATGTGGAGAATACCCCGGAGTGCGACGAGCGCCATCCGTGTGTCGGAGAAGCTTGGAGAGTGCATGGATTTTATTTTGGAACATATATGGTAATGAAATATATGATTGGATTTCCATATTTACTTTGATCATATATTTATGATTGGACCCTTCATATAGTAGCTTTTCATATTATTGGATTTCCAATTATGGCAAGCCAATTATGATTGGATTTCCATTAAATATATGATTGATGCATATTGAAAGTTTCCATATATATTGGCCTTCCATGTATGGATTACCAAGGGCTTATAAAAGGGTGATGCATGCTAGTTGTAAAATCATCTCAAAACAAGAGTGCTTTACAATCTTTGAGAGAGAGAAAGAGAGAGAGATAGAGAGAGAGGATTAAGGACTATTGTCACGACCCGCGCCCTAGAGTTAGGGCACGAGAACGTAACAACGCCCAGCCTACGCCGCAGTGTCGGCGGTAGAACGCTGTCCTAGGTCTCAATGCATCTAACAGTATAAGACTAAACAGTTTATACTCCCCGAATGGGGGTGACATAGCAGATACAGACTCAATCACATCTAAGGTAGAGCATGATAAGGATAGATAAAACATGAAATCCAAAAGAGATACAGGAGATAGAAGTCTAAGTGTCTAAGATACATAATCCTAGAAATATATCTCAAAACTCAAATACAGATACAATAATCCACAAAATAAATACAACTCCAGACAAAATGAAATAACTACCTAAACAACCCCTACTGTGTCTCCTCTAGGCTAGCAGGCAATCCCAGGCCATCTGTAAAATTTATCAACAGGTCCAGTCGGGACAGGAGCGAGCACATTACATCTCAACAGTTCATAGCAGGTTAGAAAATATAATCATGCAGTAAAGTAAGATACAGGTACTGAAAGAAATGTTGTATGTAAACAGAGAGAGCTGTAATAGAAATATCTACTATAAATAAAGAGCTACCAGTGACTAGTGATTTAGAGCACAAAGTCGACATGTGAACGGCTTGATTGTACATGGCTATACTAAAGAGGCGTACATGGCTATTCTACTTTGGAATTGTTCACATGGCTATTTATACTCCCCCGTACCCCCAATCAATACACAAGGATCCAACCAGGTTATGTTATATGATGCTATGTAACAGCCCCCGAAGGGTGGTAGACCCCGAAGGTGATAAGACCCCGAAGGTGGTAGACCCCGAAGGTGATAAGACCCCGAAGGTGGTAGACCCCGAAGGTGATAGACCCCGAAGGTGATACATAGTAGTCCCATAAATGGGATAAGGATTCTAGGAAGACTCTACGATCATAAGAGTATATGTCGTAAGTGATCAAAGAACCAATGAAGCATATGATACGCCATGTAAGTAAAACGCACAGAACATGTAGTACCCGATGCTCCCTAAGGATAACATCTCAAGAAGGGATCCATATAGTACCAATCCGTGTGACCAACGTGACAGTACAAGTAAAGTAATCTACTGCAGGAAATAATTCTAAGCAGGATATGAAATGAACAGAGAATGTACTCGCCTCGATAACCTGAACAGCTGATAAGTATAGGAGGGGTCCCACTGAATCCACAGAGTCCTATTTAAAGCAACACAGGTTACAAGGTGTTCAAGTTGTAATAAATGAATCTCTATAATCAATCTACATTATTCTAGGTTCTTCTAAGTCAAAACAACTCTAGGTCGACTCCGGTCAATAATCTAGTCAAACTAGGTCAAGTGTTGACTTACAGTTGACTTTGGGTCAACTGGTCAACTCTGGTCAAACAGGGTCAATTCTAGTCTAATATAAAGTGTACTTCGTTATTTGTACGTCGAAACTTACGACACGCAAATCGAGATAAGGAGATTATCGGTAAGGTTGATAATCTTATTATAGTGATCCACGTGTCCAACTTGTCAATTTCAGCGATGTGATATCACTGGAATTGGCTGATCTCAGTTTTATTGTACTAATCCCGAAATACGAACATTATATGAATTAATTATTAATTAATTATAAAAGGTTAAACTCAGAGAAATTATCAACAAACATTGTCGGACGATGAAATGAACATCGCCAACGTGTCCAGAATGGTCAAAATAGCTAGGATAGCCTGCCCAACGGTCCAATTTGGACACAAGGGCAAAAAAGGTAATTTTGGGTCAAAACGGTGTCCGTGTCGGAGCCGTTTTGCACCGAAAAATGTGCAAGAAAATAAGTCAATAAAATATAACAAATTATATGTCCACGAAACCAGAATGTCGATACGAACCCAACGGTATCTCCAGAATTGGATTCCGTTGACCCGATCTCAATTTGGTCCGTTGACCAGAACTTGGAATTCCGGTTTGCACGAAAATGCGTGCCAGAGCCAAAGTTCTCAAAACTTAGCAAACTACCTGTCAACGAGTCCAGAATGATGATACAAACTCAACGGTATCTCCAAAATTGGATTCCGATGAGCCGATCTCAAAATGACCCGTTGATCCGGATATTGGTATCCGACTTGCACCGAAATGCGTGCTAGACCCAATGTCCACCAAAACCTAGCAAATTATATGTCAACGAGTTCAGAATGACGATACGAACTAAACGGTATCTCCAGAATTGGATTCCGTTGAGCCGGCGTCAAAAAGTCCCGTTGACCCAGAAAGTAGGACCCGCTTTGCACCGAAAAATGTGTCCGGGCCCACGTTCTCCAAATCTATAAAATTTTATATGAAAACATGCCAGAACGACGCCACAAGTCTAATGGTGGTGTCAGAAATAAAATCTGGAGTCCCGTGTTCAAAAATGGAATTTTACAAGTTAGAAATTACGAATTCGGACGGCCAACTTTGGCGTCGAATTCAACCAATCAAACAAGCTCACAATGAAACAAAACTGGAGGGGTAGTAAGAGGGTTATACCAGCTTCGCACCGGAACTGGTGGCACGCCAAACGGAGCTGCCGTGGAGGAGATACAAGCTGACGAAGTTGGCCCCGCGAAACTGTCCAAATTTAATACAATTTAAACGGTCAACTTGGTGGCCGGTTTTCATGTATCAAACGATAAAATTAACGGACGAAAATTGACAGGGATGAAGGTGGATATACCGAGATTGCGACGGAGCGAAGAAATTGCCGATCCAACGGTCGAATTTTCGGAAAATTGTGCGCGAAGTTGCTGCGACGGAGCGCCAAAAACGGACTCGATCCCGCGCGCGTCACGACGGAACGTCGTGCAAAACGCACGAATCGCCTATACGTCGCGCTAGAATAGGAGAGGCGGACCCAGGGAGGGTCGCCGGAGTTCGTGTGCCGTGGAGGGGCACGGCCACGGCGGTGCGTGGCCGGCGACGGCGCTGTACGCGCTCGTGCGCGCGCGCGCAAGGGGCGCACTGCTGCTGCCGGTTGTTGCTGCTGTGGCAGCGCGCGCAGGGGGGCTGCACGGCCTAGCTCGCCGGCGAGGGCACGGCCATGCACGGCCAGTGGCGGCGGCATGGCGAACGTGGTGGCGGGCAGTGTGGATGGGTGGTGGTGTTGGCCGTTCGGAGAGGATGTAGTGGTGGTTGCTCGGTTTGAAGAGGAGGAGGAAATGCGGAGATTTGGAGGAGGAGCTGGATGAGGAGAGGTGGTGGTGATGGCCGTCCACGGCCGACCAGGGTGGCCAGAGCCATGGCCAGGAGAGGTCGGGCATGTGGAGTTTTGCCATGGTCATGGTGGTGATGTTGTTTGCTGTTGTGTTGTAGTTTTTGTTGTTGTAATAGGAAGAGAGAGAGAGAGAGAGAGAGAGAGAGAGTGATAATAAATGAGATGAGAGGAAAAGAGAGAAAGAAGATTCTCTTCATAGTTTTTAGGGCCGGCCAAGGGGTTGGCTGTGAGTGTTGTGAGTGTGGAAAATGCATGGTTAGGATTGATTAGGAGAATCAAGTGGCTAGAATTTAACATAGTTAGAATAGGTCATTCTTATGGAGATTAAAATCAATAGAAATTTTCCATTAATATTAAAAAAATAGGTAAAATAAGTACTTGATATTTTTGGGCAAAAATTATGAGGCTGTCATGATGGAGAATAACATGGAGCTGGACTGGACTTGGTGGAGCCGGATTGGGTCCAAAACCGGACATGATGCAATAATCGAATTAAAATTAGGCAATAATGATCATGAGCAAATAAGTAGCACATGGGGATTCCAATAAATGGGACACAAGTGGCGGACGGGTAGTAGGCTCAAAGTAGGCCATGTCCATAGTTGGGGCTGACAGGTTTTGGTCGACAGGGGACCCACAAATCGAGTTGGAAAATGAATGTGACGTCGTGGAGTGAAATAAAATTGGGTCACGCGTCAGAAAAGTTGTGCGAATTAAATGGAGCTCAAAATGACGTGTCTGAGTGGGACACGAAGGTCATGGGTGACGAGCGTCTCGAGTAGATCATCAATGAGGAGTTGGTTTCAAGAAACTGGCTGGTCTTGCACTCCAAATTTAAAAGTCACGGTAACGCGCTGAAAATGATCAAGGAAAAGAGTGGAAAAATAAATAACAATCAAATGGTCTAAACCGACCCGAAGTTCAGCGAAGCAGAAAGAGCACAAGGGAACAAGTTTGGATGGGACACTATATACCGTCATGAAGGTAATCATGTCCACTCCAAAACTCGTGAAGAAGATTTCCAAAGTTGAACATCCCTGACACTCCAAATATCAAAGGCATGGAAAAGTACACTTAAGGAAAAATACAGAATAAATTATTTATCAAACCAATCAATCAGAAAATAAAATAAAATAAAATGAAAAAAAAAATCAGCCCGAAATTCAGGGTGCTCACATCCTACCCACCTTATAAAAATTTCGTCCTCGAAATTAAAATGTCCATACTCCCTCTAGGTCAAACCCCCACAATAAAAGTCCCAGAACTTAAATAAAATATACCATCAAAAAAAGAACGGCATACAGGGTTATGGCATACAGTGGTAGTGAAAGTCTCATCTAGGTATACTAGTCATGCTAACTGAATCGGTCATAGGGTATCAAAATACACAAGCAATCCAGGGTGCTAAAATAGAAAGATACAGAAACAACAACCATCAAAACTGTAAGGCGGTCTACCATCCTATATGAAAACTGGTACTCATCAAAAATGATTAAAGAAAGGTAACTACCAATCATCTAAAAGGGGTACCATCCCAAGAAAATCAAAATCACAAGTTTAATTAACGAAAGTCGATTACATTGAAATCCAATCACAATATATAATATAGAGAGCATTAGAGAGAAAAAAGCTAACATTATGTGTATGGGGACATGTGCATATGGTTAGATAGTAGGCGTGTGTGTACGTGAACATACATGAAGGTGTATACGAGAATTTGGGTTCCAAAACAACAGCTATCAAGTTACACTAATCATGGCATATTGGTTAAACAATCTACAATACGCAACTTATTTAATCATAACATGCATAGCTAACCATATATATATAAAAAGGTAGAGACTTAGTTATGTATTTATATATATTATAACATGTATGCCTAAGCTCTATATATATCTATCTAGATATACAATCATAACATAGAGGGGAAGGGTTTGGTTACATGACAGTGTATACTAAATTAGGATGTGTGTGTGTCCTTGTACAGGGTTATAGCTTAGTATTAAAAGTTAAACCTAGTTTTAGTTCAACGTTTACATATAAAATCTGAAAACAAGCTAACATTTAAACCAGTGCAATATTAACATAATGCAATTTCAAAATTTAGGAGTTTGAAACATCACAACTAATTTCAATGCTCCCAATACATCCTAGCATGATAGAAATGAAACCCTAACATACTATCAATACATTTATCTACGCATACAGTTCAATATTACATGTTAAATCTGAAATTTAACTAAACATGGAAATCAATGTAAAAATGTTAACATGTAACTAGTTTTCAAGATTTTGGAGAAATTTGAACATTAAAAACCAACTCAATGTTTATCACAAACTAATATGTAAGAATATGAAACCTAAATTTATATCCCTACTTACAACAATGTACGCAGCTCTAAATATTTCATAAAAAAATTGAACAGCAATTTGAACTAATCATTCGGAATCTCGTATCAAGGGTTAATATGCACACAGTCTCGGATTTTTCAAATTTAACACAAAACTCAACCAAATTTTTTTTTGAATTGACACCCTATGTATAACATACATGTGCAGTGGTATAAATAAAACTATTAACATAAAATTTTATATTTAAATTACGGGTTAAGCTAGGAAAAGCAGAGAATCAGAAATATTGGGGTTTTGAAAATTTAACATCAACAATTAATAGGTATTCAGGTAGGTGGAAAATCAAGTGTAGCATGCATACGTGTTAAGCAAAGTGTCTACTATATATATTCATATATATATTCTCATGTTCCAATATAAAAATTTATTCTACGTTAAGACTAACATTTAGATCTCTACCAAGATTGCAAGCAGGTGATTGACGTAATCAAGACAGCTTTATTATCATTATTATTTAATACAATAATAGCAAGAAAGAAATAACGCAAAAATCTGTTCTGCTTATCTGTTTAAAGAAGGAACGATTTTGAAATCTAGAGCTAAAATATCAAATTCAAGATAAAGTCTAACAAAATCCTCGATTCATTGTATTATGAAAAACTCATAGCAAGAAATTTCACAAGGTTTATAAAACCAACTAAACTTACTCCTGAGTTAAATAATAGGAAACTAGACAAAACAACAAATAATAATTCTTTTTTTTTGAGTGACTGAACAAAAGTAGAGAAAACATGTTCAAAAATATTTAAGGTGCAATCTGATCATCATATGCGTCTATCCAAAATCACGTACTCTAAATCCTCGTCATACTAGTAAGCAAGACTACGATAATCACAGAGCCCTTGACTTATGCACATATCTCTAGAATCATGGTATTTCGGTGCCGCTAGCTTGGCTGCGAAAACCTTAAATTCCGACACCCGAGAAATATATCCAGAGTCAGACTATATGTCCTCACCATGCTGGCTAATGTGACTATAGAAGACTAGATTCCATAACATAGATGACCTAGCCCATATGATTTCATCTTGCCAAAAATTAAATTAATCAATAATGAATACTCCAAAATCAAATCAAATTTATTAACGAACATCAAAATTTCAAAAATGAACAAAATCTATCAAAATACAAACTCGAATGCAACAGCTATCATCAAAATTCAAAATTCGACAATCATCCATCAAAATTAATAAATACAAACTCAAATTCAACAATAATCCATTAAAATCAAATTTAACAACAAAAGTAAAAATGAATCAAATCAAGGGAAAAAGAGAGTTTTCAAATCGAAGTTAAATAAGATTCTCCAGGGTCGTCCCAGGAATCTCTCAAGGGTTCCTAACTGTGATTGAGTATCTTCAAAATATATCATATTCCTAGTGCAGGCTGTAGTGGTACTCAAATTCGAATACCACTACACTTTTAGTCTCGACCTGCATGGGCCACCACTAAAAACGTGTCACGACCCGCGCCCTAGAGTTAGGGCACGAGAACGTAACAACGCCCAGCCTACGCCGCAGTGTCGGCGGTAGAACGATGTCCTAGGTCTCAATGCATCTAACAGTATAAGACTAAACAGTTTATACTCCCCGAATGGGGGTGACATAGCAGATACAGACTCAATCACATCTAAGGTAGAGCATGATAAGGATAGATAAAACATGAAATCCAAAAGAGATACAGGAGATAGAAGTCTAAGTGTCTAAGATACATAATCCCAGAAATACATCTCAAAACTCAAATACAGATACAATAATCCACAAAGTAAATACAACTCCAGACAAAATGAAATAACTACCTAAACAACCCCTACTGTGTCTCTTCTAGGCTAGCAGGCAATCCCAGGCCATCTGTAAAATTTATCAACAGGTCCAGTCGGGATAGGAGCGAGCACATTACATCTCAACAGTTCATAGCAGGTTAGAAAATATAATCATGCAGTAAAGTAAGATACAGGTACTGAAAGAAATGTTGTATGTAAACAGAGAGAGCTGTAATAGAAATATCTACTATAAATAAAGAGCTACCAGTGACTAGTGATTTAGAGCACAAAGTCGACATGTGAACGGCTTGATTGTACATGGCTATACTAAAGAGGCGTACATGGCTATTCTACTTTGGAATTGTTCACATGGCTATTTATACTCCCCCGTACCCCCAATCAATACACAAGGATCCAACCAGGTTATGTTATATGATGATATGTAACAGCCCCCGAAGGGTGGTAGACCCCGAAGGTGATAAGACCCCGAAGGTGGTAGACCCCGAAGGTGATAGACCCCGAAGGTGATACATAGTAGTCCCATAAATGGGATAAGGATTCTAGGAAGACTCTACGATCATAAGAGTATATGTCGTAAGTGATCAAAGAACCAATGAAGCATATGATACGCCATGTAAGTGAAACACACAGAACATGTAGTACCCGATGCTCCCTAAGGATAACATCTCAAGAAGGGAACCATATAGTACCAATCCGTGTGACCAACGTGACAGTACAAGTAAAGTAATCTACTGCAGGAAATAATTCTAAGCAGGATATAAAATGAACAGAGAATGTACTCGCCTCGATAACCTGAACAGCTGATAAGTATAGCGGTCCCGCTGAAGCCACAGAGTCCTATTTAAAGCAACACAGGTTACAAGGTGTTCAAGTTGTAATAAATGAATCTCTATAATCAATCTACATTATTCTAGGTTCTTCTAAGTCAAAACAACTCTAGGTCGACTCCGGTCAATAATCTAGTCAAACTAGGTCAAGTGTTGACTTACAGTTGACTTTGGGTCAACTGGTCAACTCTGGTCAAACAGGGTCAATTCTAGTCTAATATAAAGTGTACTTCGTTATTTGTACGTCGAAACTTACGACACGCAAATCGAGATAAGGAGATTATCGGTAAGGTTGATAATCTTATTATAGTGATCCACGTGTCCAACTTGTCAATTTCAGCGATGTAATATCACTGGAATTGGCTGATCTCAGTTTCGTTGTACTAATCCCGAAATACGAACATTATATGAATTAATTATTAATTAATTATAAAAAGGTTAAACTCAGAGAAATTATCAACAAACATTGTCGGACGATGAAATGAACATCGCCAACGTGTCCAGAATGGTCAAATTAGCTAGGATAGCCTGCCCAACGGTCCAATTTGGACACAAGGGCAAAAAAGGTAATTTCGGGTCAAAACGGTGTCCGTGTCGGAGCCGTTTTGCACCGAAAAATGTGCAAAAAAACAAGTCAATAAAATATAACAAATTATATGTCCACGAAACCAGAATGTCGATACGAACCCAACGGTATCTCCAGAATTGGATTCCGTTGACCCGATCTCAATTTGGTCCGTTGACCAGAACTTGGAATTCCGGTTTGCACGAAAATGCGTGCCGGAGCCAAAGTTCTCAAAACTTAGCAAACTACCTGTCAACGAGTCCAGAATGATGATACGAACTCAACGGTATCTCCGAAATTGGATTGCGATGAGCCAATCTCAAAATGACCCGTTGACCCGGATATTGGTATCCGACTTGCACCGAAATGCGTGCCAGACCCAATGTCCACCAAAACGTAGCAAATTATATGTCAACGAGTCCAGAATGATGATACGAACTCAACGGTATCTCCAGAATTGGATTCCGTTGAGCCGGCGTCAAAAAGTTTCGTTGACCCAGAAAGTGGGACCCGCTTTGCACCGAAAAATGTGCCCGGGCCCACGTTCTCCAAATCTAACAAATTTTATATGAAAACATGCCAGAACGACGCCATAAGTCTAATGGTGGTGTCAGAAATGAAATCTGGAGTCCCGTGTTCAAAAATGGAATTTTACAAGTTAGAAATTACGAATTCGGACGGCCAACTTTGGCGTCGAATTCAACCAATCAAACAAGCTCACAATAAAACGAAACTGGAGGGGTAGTAAGAGGGATATACCAGCTTCGAACCGGAACTGGTGGCACGCCAAACGGAGCTGCGGTGGAGGAGATACAAGCTGACGAAGTTGGCCCCGCGAAACTGTCCAAATTTAATACAATTTAAACGGTCAACTTGGTGGCCGGTTTTCATGTATCAAACGATAAAATTAACGGACGAAAATTGACAGGGATGAAGGTGGATATACCGAGATTGCGACGGAGTGAAGAAATCGCCGATCCAACGGTCGGATTTCCGGAAAATCGTGTGCAAAGTTGCTGCGACGGAGCGCCAAAAACGGACTCGATCCCGCACGCGTCACGACGGGACGTCGTGCAAAACGCACGAATCGCCTATACGTCGTGCTGGAATAGGAGAGGCGGACCCAGGGAGGGTCGCCAGAGTTTGTGCACCGTGGGGGGGCACGGCCACGGCGGTGCGTGGCCGGCGACGGCGCTACACGCGCTCGTGCGCGCGCGCGCAAGGGGCGCACTGCTGCTGCCGGTTGTTGCTGCTGTGGCAGCGCACGCAGGGGGGCTGCACGGCCTAGCTCGTCGGCGAGGGCGCGGCCATGCGCGGCCAGTGGCGACGGCATGGCGAACGTGGTGGCGGGCAGTGTGGATGGGTGGTGGTGTTGGCCGTTTGGAGAGGATCGATGTAGTGGTGGTTGCTTGGTTTGAAGAGGAGGAGGAAATGAGGAGATTTGGAGGAGGAGCTGGATGAGGAGAGGTGGTGGTGATGGCCGTCCACGGCCGACCAGGGTGGCCGGAGCCATGGCCAGGAGAGGTCGGGCATGTGGAGTTTTGCCATGGTCATGGTGGTGATGTTGTTTGCTGTTGTGTTGTAGTTTTTGTTGTTGTAATAGGAAGAGAGAGAGAGTGATAATAAATGAGATGAGAGGAAAAGAGAGAAAGAAGATTCTCTTCATAGTTTTTAGGGCCGGCCAAGGGGTTGGCTGTGAGTGTTGTGTGTGTGGAAAATGCATGGTTAGGATTGATTAGGAGAATCAAGTGGCTAGAATTTAACATAGTTAGAATAGGTCATTCTTATGGAGATTAAAATCAATGAAAATTTTCCATTAATATTAAAAAAATAGGTAAAATAAGTACTTGATATTTTTGGGCAAGAATTATGAGGCTGTCATGATGGAGAATAACATGGAGCTGGACTGGACTTGGTGGAGCCGGATTGGGTCCAAAATCGGACATGATGCAATAATCGAATTAAAATTAGGCAATAATGATCATGAGCAAATAAGTAGCACATGGGAATTCCAATAAATGGGTCACAAGTGGCGGACGGGTAGTAGGCTCAAAGTAGACCATGTCCATAGTTGGGGCTGACAGGTTTTGGTCGACAGGGGACCCACAAATCGAGTTGGAAAATGAATGTGACGCCGTGGAGTGAAATAAAATCGGGTCACGCGTCAGAAAAGTTGTGCGAATCAAATAGAGCTCAAAATGACGTGTCTGAGTGGGACACGAAGGTCATGGGTGACGAGCGTCTCGAGTAGATCATCAATGAGGAGTTGGTTTCAAGAAACTAGCTGGTCTTGCACTCCAAATTTAAAAGTCACGGTAACGCGCTGAAAATGATCAAGGAAAAGAGTGGAAAAATAAATAACAATCAAATGGTCTAAACCGACCCGAAGTTCAGCGAAGCAGAAAGAGCACAAGGGAACAAGTTTGGATGGGACACTATATACCGTCATGAAGGTAATCATGTTCACTCCAAAACTCGTGAAGAAGATTTCCAAAGTTGAACATCCCTGACACTCCAAATATCAAAGGTATGGAAAAGTACACTTAAGGAAAAATACAGAATAAATTATTTATCAAACCAATCAATCAGAAAATAAAATAAAATAAAATGAAAAAAAAAATCAGCCCTAAATTCAGGGTGCTCACAACTATTGTGAAGGAGAGATTGCTTCGAATAATTTTTCGGCATCTCTTATTCTTCGGAGTCCGCAATCAATTTTTCTTTCTTTCAAGTGAGTTGTGGTGATCCGTGTTGGATCGGGAGGAGCTTGTAGATGGTGTATTCTCTTTATTCCATTAGTGGAGGTTCTTCAGGGTTGGACTCCGATCGTCCCGTGGTTTTTTCCGCAAGGGTTTTCCATGTCAAAAATCTTTGTGTCTGCGATTGTGTTTGGCATTTTTTGGTTTGTATGCTTTTGCTCGGTTCTCTCGCAGGACTTTCTGGTTTGGGGGAATGGTTTCCGCGCTTCATTCCCAACAGAGTGTTATCAGAGCTTTGGGTTCAAAGAAGTGTCAGGAGTTGACAGTCAAACCAGGAAACAGAGATGGACGCGAAGCCGGTGCGCATGGTGAACCTGAACTGTACCAACTACCATTATTGGCGGAGCAAGATGAAGGATTTGCTGTTCGTCAAGAAGCTGCATCTTCCAGTATTTGCATCCGAGAAGCCCAGTGACAAATCCGATGGGGACTGAAACTTCGAGCATATACAGGTGTGTGGGTACATGCGGTAGTTCGTTGACGAGAATGTGTACAACCATGTTGCCAATATTGAGCATGCGAAGACGTTATGAGATAAGCTGGAATCTTTGTACGCGAAGAGGATCGGGGTAAACAAGTTGTTCCTTATCCGGACGATGATGGGTCTGCGGTACAAAGATGGGACGTCTATTACGGATCACTTGAGTGATTTCCAGGGCATGATTGACCAGTTATCTTCGATGGGAGTCAAGTTCGACGACAAGGTTCAGGGACTTTGGTTGCTATGTACATTGCCAGACTCGTGGAAGACCGTACGAGTATCTATGATCGCTTCTGCTCCAGAAGGCGTGGTCAGTCTGGAGTTTGCCAAGAGCGGGGTGCTGAATGAAGAGATGCGGAGACGTTCTCAGGGCACTTCATCCACATCCCACCACTCAGAGGTATTAGTTTCAGAGAGCCGCGGAAGGGGCAAAAGCAGGGGTCCAGGTGGTGGCAGAGACAAGAGCAGGGGGAAGTCTAGGGGTCGGTACGAGGACTCGGAGTGTTACCACTGTGGCAAGAAGGGCCACATCAAGTGGAACTGTTTCGCTTGGAAGAAAGAGAAGAAGGACAACAAGGGGAAGCAAGATGAGAACACTACAGCGGCGGCCTCGATACATGGAGGCGATGTGATCGTTGTAGGTGATGAGGTTATCACAAACCTCGCCTGCGATGACAATTCTTGGCTGGTGGACTCAGGGACTTCAGCGCATGTATCTCACAACAGGGCACTATTTACCACTTACACGATAGGCGACTGTGGAGTGTTGAAGATGGGCAATGGAGATGTGTCGAAGACGGTTGCCGTTAGAGATGTGCATTTGAGAACGAAGACAGGTGCAGTTCTTGTTCTTAAAGATGTTCATTATGTCCCTGACATCCATTTCAACCTGGTGTCGTTTGGAAGGTTGGATGACGAGGGATTCTTCAGTCTCTTCAGGAATAGTCAGTGGAAGCTTTCCAGAGGTTCGATGGTGGTTGCCAGAGGAAGCAAGAAGTCCGGTCTCTACTATATGAAGGGGAGCGCACGGAGCACAGGAGGTAAACGCCGTCAGTGATGGGTCTACCGAGTTGTGGTACAGGCAGCTCGGCCATATCAGCGAGAAGGGGATGAGCTACTTCGTGAACATGAAAGTAATTCCAGGGCTCAAGTCTACAAAGTTGGAGAAGTGCATGCACTGCTTAGCTGGAAAGCAAAATAGGGTGTCTTTTCAAAGTCACCCAAGTTCAAGGAAGTCGGCGTTGTTCGAGTTGATTCACTCGGATGTCTGCGGTCCTATGAAGGTAAAATCTATTGGTGGTGCTTTTTTACTTTGTAACTTTTATTGGTGACTGTTCCAGGAAGGTTTGGGTCTATGCCTTAAAGACCAAGGATCAGATGCTGCCTACTTTCAAAGAGTTCCAGGCTTCTGTTGAAAGAGAGACGGGCAAGAAGTTATTGTGTGTTCGGTCCGACAACAGCGGAGAATACATTGGTCCCTTTGATGCTTATTGTAGAGAGCAAGGGATACGACACCAGAAGACTCCGCCCAAGACATCTCAGCTCAATGGTGTAGCGGAGCGCATGAACAGGACACTGATGGAGAGGGTGCGGTATTTGCTGTCAGAAGCAAACTTGCCAGGCAGTTATTGGGGTGAGGCTTTTCTCACAGCTGCTTATGTTATTAATTTATCTCCTAGTGCTCCTTTGCAGGGTGATGTGCCTGACAAAGTATGGTACAGCAAAGAGCCGTCATACAATCACCTGCGAGTGTTTGGCTGTAAGGCCTTCATGCATGTACCGAAGGACGAAAGATCCAAACTCGAGCCGAAGACGAGGTGATGCGTCTTTGTCGGCTACGGTCGGGATGAGTTTGGCTATAGACTCTACGATCCGGTGGAAAGAAAGCTCTACAGAAGCAGGGATGTGGTATTCGTCGAGGATCAGACCATGACCAACACTCAGAATTCCGAGACGTCTTTTGAGGCTGAGGAATTGCCTGAGTTAGAGTCATTTCGCTTCGAGCAGTTTCCAGAGAATATCGCAGAGATCCAATTATGGGAGAGCCAGTACATGGAGTTGCTTCCAACCTTGATCATCAGCCTGCTGATGATGGTCAGGGTGTCCCTCAGGAGGATGAGCATGACGAAAAGGCGGTTCCTGAAGAGAAGGAGGCTGTTGGTATACAGCCGGCACCAGTGGCTCCACTGAGAAGGAGCGACAGAGAGCGTCGACCATCTACGAGATACTCACCGGGTGAGTATGTGCTATTGACTGACGGGAGAGAGCCCGAAAGTTTTGCAGAGGCTATAAAAGATGAACACAGGAAGGAGTGAATGGAGGCTATGTAGGAGGAGATGAGTTCCTTACACGCCAATTCCACTTATGAGCTGGTGCGGTTGCCAAAGGGCAAGAAGGCTTTAAAGAATCGATGGTTGTTTAGAGTGAAGCAGACAGATGATGCTACTCGCCCTCGATACAAAGCGAGGCTGGTAGTTAAAGGCTACGGTCAGCAAAAAAGCATAGATTATGATGAGATCTTTTCGCTTGTCGTCAAGCATTCGTCTATTCGGGTGGTGCTAGCATTGGCAGCCGGTCTCGACTTTGAGGTCGAGCAGATGGACGTGAAGACGACATTTCTCCACGGTGACCTTGAGGAGGAGTTATACATGGAGCGGCCCGAGGGATTCTGTGAGAAAGACAAGTCATATTTGGTCTGCCGGTTGAGGAAAAGCTTGTATGGTCTGAAGCAGGCTCCGAGGCAGTGGTACAGGAAGTTCGAGTCGTTTATGGGGGAGCGTGGCTATGCACGGACGACGTCGGATCACTGTGTATTTGTGAGGTATTTTACCGATGATGATTTCATTATTTTATTGCTCTATGTAGATGACATGCTATTGGTGGGTCGGAATGCCACTAGGATAGTGGAGTTGAAGCGCCAACTGGGCGTGGCCTTCTCTATAAAGGATTTGGGTGCAACAAAGACTATTCTTGGGATGGAGATCAGCCGAGAGAGAGAGTCCAAGTTGTTACACTTGTTGTCACGACCCGTACCCGCTTTTCCTGATACGAGACGTGTCCAAGCCAGCCTACGCCGCAGAGTCGGCGGTAGAACGCTGTCAAGCCCGCAAGGAATAAATGCTCAAAATATCACAATTGTTGCTCATTCACATTTCTAAGTTTATTACAACAATTACAACATTTAAGATTAAAGAAAATACAATATTTTACAATTAATGAAAATGGTACAACTGTTTTCTATTTCTAGGTCGGCCTCAGCATACCCATGTCTTCCCAGTACTAAGAGTGATCACGGTTAAACCTGAAAAATGTTGATTTCCAGTCATGAATGGAACAAGTACACAAACCGACGGCAATGCAAAAACACAATAGAATTAACAAGACATAAAAATAGCATATGGAATATGAAAGCTAGTGAAAAACTGATGACATAGCACGATAGAGAAATAAACAAGAAAAAACTAATAAAAGACATCTATCTAGGTGGTGTGAAATATCCTCTTCGACATGTGAACGACTAGGGATAAATCCGGCACCCTGCACGTGTCATGTGCAGCTGCTATCATTCACGAAAGACACGGGGGATAGTTCTGGGTAGTCCACATGTCTACTAAGATATTTCCCCTCCCGACTACTCCGTGTGACGAGCGTGTCAACAAGCAGCAAGATATATGTATAGACATGAAATGAAAAGACTACTATGAATCGAAAAGCAATCAGAAAGTGCACTTGCCTGAGGTCCTTAGCTGGAGAAACCAATAACATTATACCACTCAATGAGCCACAATCAATCAACACATACAGAAGTCTCCGGATGCTGAAATAAACAGTACCAACGTTCTCAGAATAGTCAAATTAGCTAGGATCGCATGTCCTTAAGTCCAATTCTGGACACAGGAGCAAAATGGTAATTTCGGGCAAAAACGATGTCCGCCGTTGGATTCGCTTTGCACCGAAAAGCGTGCTAGAGTCAACAGTCTCTAAAGTCGTCAAACTACATGTCTACAGATCCGGTTTTTCGATACGAACCCAACCGTATGTCCAAATTTGGATTCCGGCGGACTGTGCACAAAATTGTCCGTTGAGTCAAGGGTATTCTAATTAGCCTAGGATTGATACGAGGTAATCAGAATCAAGAATTAGAATCGTACGACTTATCACAATCAAGATGGAATCGAGAATAATTTTGTATAAAACTTCAACTAGTTCAAAAATTATTTATTATGTTTAATAACTATATTTATTGATCAATAAATATTTGCAATTCAAGGAAAACTATTTTAGAAGTTAATTATAATCTTTAAAACTATTATTCAAAATATTATAAATACTTGAAAATATGGAAAAAGCCATTTAAGTCGAACACTCCAATTTTGTCAAATACACTTTTGGTCAAGAATTTTATTTTAAGTAGATGAACACTATAAGTATATATTTAGAAAGAAAAATATACGTTATTATTGTTCATATAGAAATTATTTAGATATGTAAAACCCTGCATAGCATATACTGTAAACCTTGAAATCCATGTTGAAATCATAGTCCTAACTCTATATTATCTTTTGTCACAAAATACTCTTTAAGCAATTATTTAATATGTATATTTATAAATATGATTAATCATAAATATGTATTTTAAACAACTAAAATACATATTATACCTATTCATTATGTACTTTAAACAACTAATAATAAATATGATTAATCATTTCAATAACTAATAAAGATAATACTTGTATTTTAAGAGTATTTTATACAAGTTACACATATATATAATGGGTGTATACTGATATAATAATTTAATATAATAAAATACTATAAAAATCTCCTCATTACTCGTGGGAAAAGATGATTAGAGAGAGAGAGAGAACACAGTACTTGAGAGAGGGAAAGATGGAAAAGGGAAAGGGGAACGCTCACCTGGCTTCGATCGACGGAGAGGACGGAGCTCTCCGGAGCTCGGCGATCGAGGGAGGCGCACAGGCGCGAAAACCCGGAGGCGGTCGCGGCGACATGGCTGGCGTCGGAGGAGCTCAGCGCGTGGGTCGAGGCGGATCGGCGCGCAGAGGGACGCGGGGAGGCGAGGAACAGCGGCAGGAGGCGGCGCTGCGTGGGTCACGCGGTGGAGGTGGACGCCTCGTCAGGCGCGGTCGGCCAAGTCGGCGGCGGACTGCGGGAAAGGTTCGAGTTACGGCTTCGGGGAGGCGCGCTCGCGTCCAGGCGGCGCTGGATCCGGCAGCTCGGAGTTCACCGGCGGAACCTGACTCACCGGGGCTCGTGCATACGGAAAGAGGGTTTCTCCGACGGAGTTCGTCGTCCGGTTGGCGCTGCCCTCGGGAAGACGCGAGTCCGGCGCTCGTCGTCGACTCGGGCGGTGGCGAAAGTTTGCGCTCACCGGAGGGGCGTCGCTGGATGGGGAGCAGACTCGAGTCCCGGATCTCCGTCGAGGCACAGCGCTCCGTTCGTCATGGCGAACGGCTCGGGTCTGGGCTCGAGGGCCGCTGGCACTGGAGGCGCTTAGCCGGGCGGTCGATGAGTGTTCCAGGGGCAGGGCGGCGCTCGTCGGCGGCTCAGGATGTGTAAAACCGGCGAGGGGATTGTCACCGGCGGCATGACATGGTTTAGGTTAGGATTTTGATTTTGATTTTGCTGAGTTTGGATCGTGTCCGCATGTTGGACACGGTTTCTTTGGTTTCTGTGCTTATGTCCGACTCGGATACGAGATTTTGTGCTGGTGTGAGAACTGGATGGGGAGAATGGATGTAGACAAGGTCACGGACACCGACACCGGGACACAATCTTTTGTTATTGGCTGTGATTGGTTTGGCGATGGTGTTGGTATTGCCGATGGTGGTAGGGACATGGGACGGTTTGATGGTTGCAGGGTGTCGTGGTATTGGCAATGGTAAGGTGGCGATGGTGGTTGTGTAGGTTTTTGTGTTGGGAAAAAAATTGGGGAGAGTATCTCCTTAAATAGTGGACAGGAGTTCTAATCAGATAAGACTATAATATTAAGTGGATAGGTTTCCTCTCTTCAAATAATTATTTAAAACAATCCAATCTAATCACTACAATTAATAATATCTAAAGTGTATATTCAATAATATCAATTTATGTAATTTAAACTTAGTATTAATATCGAGTAATTAAATTCTAATATAATAATTGTTCACAAAAATCAAACATGGTTTTAAATACGGATTAATCTAATCATAACTCAATACGCTATTGCGATAATAGTTTAAACTGTTATTCCACCTAATCAAATAACTGATTATTGAAATCTAAATTCAATTAATAGTCCTCCTAGACCGGTAAGCATGAAATTATCTAGGAACTAACTAGATAAATATTTCAATCAGAGAAGTCAATAATTTTAAATCAAATAGGAGCCAATCTCATAAGATCGGAGATAGAAAGCCTCTTCTTTTAAAACAATTGAACATCAAATCTATTAAGGATAATAATGTTAATTTGAATCATCAATCAATATTTATCTACTAATTAAATCATATAAAGTTAAAAATATCTGATAGTTAGTTAGATAATATTCCATGTCGTAAAAACTCTGTTTAAAATACTCATAACAATTTTCTTTTAGTAGATAGTAGTCTAAACCACTTTAAGAGTCCCTATTTAGAAAGTCCGATCATTACATCTTTTTGCTATACCAATAATAGATTATCATTATTAACTGAAATAATATTTTCAACACATAACATAAAACTAGTTTTAAAAATGTAAACTTAATCGCAAAACGAAGTTTCTTGGGCAAAATAAAATAATAAAAATTGAAAATTCGGGGAAGGTCCATACTGATGCTTGAGAAGGTCCATACTGATGACAATGGAGCGGACATGCTCACGAAGGTTCTACCAAGGGGGAAGTTTGAGTACAGCAGGCGGATCGTCGGGATGACGGGTTCCTCCACCTAGTTGTGAAGGGGGAGATTTGTTGGAGTGGGTGGGGTTCCCAACCTATGTGGAGAATACCGCGGAGTGCGACGAGCGCCATCCGTGTTTCGGAGAAGCTCGGAGAGTGCATGGATTTTATTTTGGAACATATATGGTAATGAAATATATGATTGGATTTTCATATTTACTTTGATCATATATTTATGATTGGACCCTTCATATAGTAGCTTTCCAGGATTACCAAGGGCTTATAAAAGAGTGATGCATGCTAGTTGTAAAATCATCTCAAAACAAGAGTGCTTTATAATCTTAGAGAGAGAGAGAGAGGATTAAAGACTATAGTGAAGGAGAGATTGCTTCGAATAATTTTTCGGCATCTCTTGTTCTTCGGAGTCCGCAATAAAAAAATTTCTTCTTCCAAGTGAGTTGTGGTGATCCGTGTTGGATCGGAAGGAGCTTGTAGTGGGTGTATTCTTTTTATTACTAATAGGTTCTTTAGGGTTGGACTCCGATCGTCCCGTGGTTTTTTCCGCAAGGGTTTTTCACGTCAAAAATTTTTGTGTCTGCGATTATGTTTGGCATTTTTTGGTTTGTGTGTTTTTGCTCGGTTCTCTCGCAGGACTTTCTGGTTTGGGGGAACGATTTCTGCGCTTTGTTCCCAACACGACAGACACGAGACCAAGAACTGGACGTAACCCTAGACGGTCTGGAAGCGCTTATGCAAGTGGAACATGGGGTAGCAGAGGAGATCGGGTTGGAAAGAACGGAGGCGACCCAACCATCGGTGCTAGGAAAAAGACAAGTGCCAGAGGAGACGACGCCAAACACATCCACAGCCATGGAGATGGTGGTATTCGAAGAAGTTAGTCGAGAGAGGAGGGCACAGGGACCAAATGAACGACCAAGTCTGGAAGAAACAAGATCAGAGCAGGGGGGATCAATGGAAAGGGCAGCTGCAGGCGAAGCTTCAATAGGGAGGGCGGATGCTAGCAGCTACAAAGGAGATAATCCAATTGATAGTATGGCATTAACAAAACCCAACCCAAGTTAGATTCGCCTGCTAGAAGGAGGTTCACAGGGCGATAAGCTACCTAGTGGACAAGAGAGACATGCACAGGACAAAGCCGATCCTTCTCATCGTCCTAGGGAGAGCCAAGGCACACGGCGGGACAACCTCCCTCACATGGAACGTCCGGGGAGCAAACTCGACCGGGTGATGGAAAGAGATTACCAATGTGGTGTATCAAAACAAGTGTTCGATTGTCTCCATTCTGGAGAGCAAAATCAAAGTAGCAAACAGACTCAGCAGGAGCAGAACCCCAACTCATTGGGAGACTGTTCACAACCTAGAGGAACGCGGCATGGCGCAAATATGGACTATATAGGACGCCCGTATCTGGACGGGCCATGTTAGATTTCTATCCGAACAACTTATTATTTTGGAACTAACAAATATAGGTGGTTTCAAAGTTGTGTTAGGGGCAGTTTATGGGCACAACGACAGAAGGAGAAAATTCCAACTGTGAAAGGATCTTATTAAGATCTCTGCAGAAGTTGATGACAAGCTTCCTTTTGTCCTATGCGGCGACTTCAATGCTATGGTGACTGAAAATGAAAAGAGGGGAGGAAGATAGGTCCTGACACCCATACTGGCAAATTTTCAAGACTGCTTGCTTAGCTCCGGATTGGTTTCTATGGCGCGTGCTGGACACATCTGGTCATGGAGCAACGTCTCATCAAATAATATAGTTTTCTGTCAATTATACCGGGCTTTATGCAACAACAAGTGGCTCGAGACGTTCCCTGATGCTAAGGCAAAAGGAATTTCCTGTGGTACTAGTGACCACACGTCGATCCTGATCCGGATGATCGTGGAAGGTCCTCCACAAATAAAACCTTTCAGATTTAATAATGCGTGCCCTTTATTAGAAGGTTACATGATGTGGTGGCTACGGGGCTTGACCCTCGTTTCACAGGGAATGCCTAATACTGCCTTACACGCAGGCTTAAAAAAGGTGAATCAAGAGCTTAAGAAATGGAACAAAACCCGGCCGATTTCCAATCTCTGCGAGAAGGAAGATGAACTGAAAGCCATACAAGCACAGATACAATCCATGCCGATGGACTCTGGACTTGTCGACAAAGAGCTGCGGCTACAAGAGGAGGTCATGAAGCTTAGTTTCCAAGAGAAGATCCAATTGCAACAACGGGCCAAGTGCACCTGGCTCAAAGACGGGGACCGATGCTCAAATTTTTTTATGCTACTGTCCGCGCTCGGTAACCCAGGAATTCTGCGGCCTATCTCCTGTACGCCGAAGAAAAGCTTGCTTCGGATGACCGGGCCATGGCTGATGAAGCTATCAAGTTCTCTATGTCCTTGTATAATCAGGTGGATTACTTATAGTCTTTTCCGATTGCTACCTGCAAATGCTCAGTTACGGATGAAGGGAATAGTTGGTTAAAACGAGAGGTGTCCATGGAGGAAATAAAGCAGAATGTCAGAGGGGCGGATCCCAAAAAATCACCTGGTCCGGACGTCTTTAATACAACATTGTATAAACATCTCTCGGAGCAGTTAAAGCATTAAGTTCTACAAGCTGCGCAAGAATTCTTTACGACGGACCATCTCTTGAAAGAATTGAACCACACGTTTCTCCTGAAAGAATTGCTGGCGATCTTGCAGGGTTTGATCTCGGATAAACAATCCACTTTTATAAAGGGCAAGTCTATAGCAGAAGATTGTTTGTTGGCGCATGAGCTTGTCAGAGAATTCAACAATCCGAGGGGAAAGAAGAGCTGCATCAAACTAGATATTAGAAAAGCATACGACATGGTTAATAGAGGATTTTTGTGCCATATTCTCCTTAGTATGGGCTTCGAGAGGTGGTGGGTGGATATAATCAAAGAGTGTATTACAACTCCTACATTCTCGATTATTATCAAAGGACAACCTTGTGGGTTCTTTGGTAGTAATCGAGGCTTGCGGCAAGGTGATCCGATGTCCCTATACTTATTCACTATAGTAATGGAATACTATACGTGTTGATGGATATCGCGGTTCACCAGAAGCATCTCGTCCCCCTATATTGGCATGTGGTACCAACGGTGTCTCATCAAATTTATGCATATGATCTTCTCGTGTTCATCTAACTGTCAGAGAAGTCTAAGATTGGGTTAAATGCGGTGCTGGACTGTCGAAGCTTCAACTGAATAGGGAGAAGAGCCATATCTACTTCAATCAGGACTATCCAGGAAAAGAGAGACGGTCATTACTACTTCAGATTGAGATGGGTCCTCTACCGGTTAAATACCTTGGATTACCATTGTTGATAAATTATGCCAAAGATGCAGACTGTCATAGGGTTGGTCCAATATGTTCAAGCTAGATTAGAAGGGTGGCAGGCTCAACTTCTGTTTTTCGGAGGACGAATTGAGCTTATTCGCACAATTATTATTGCTATTACTAACTATTGATTGCAGGCACTCTGTATACGCGAAAAACTATACAAAAGATAAAAAAATTGTGCGCAAACTTTGTTTGGCAAGGAGGCTTGCACGCAATATCCTGGGAAGAGCTTTGTCAAGCGAAGGAAGAGGGTGGAGTTGGGTTACGTTCCTTACGGGTACTACGAGAAGTCACTCTCCTCCGGATGGCTTGACGAATGCTCGAAAAGGAGTCTATGTGGGCTAACTGGATGACAAGTAGGCACTCAAGTTCCACCAACTTCTGGGTCCAAATACCAAACAACAACTTCTCGGTTACATATAAAAACATCCTTCACATGCGACCCAAACTGAAGCTGCCGATTAGCCGATCGATTCATGATGGCCGGAAAACTAACCTAAGGATGGATCTATGGTTGGATCACCATAGTATGATAGAGAGATGTGGGTGGCCGACGTTCGAATTGTGCGGTCGAGGGGAGACATTAGAGGCGCTCATCCAAGGCGGAAGATGGACTCCTGACGCCGTCCAGGTTAGCCAATGGTAAGCCAGCAAAATAAAGAGAATCCCTCTCCATCCAGAGTTGAAGATGGATTTGTGGGTTTGGGATGGAACAAGCAGTGGAAAATTCACTACTAAAACTGCTTATGAGCAGCTGAACTAACGTCTCCCGCGGATAGCTTGGTCTGATATTGTTTGGACGCAAAAAGTGGCCACAAAAATAAAACTATTTTTAGGGTTATAAACTAGATGCATCACTTTTGTATTAACTTTATTTTCTTAAATTTTGAATGAGAATCATATGGGCAAATGTTTGCATATTGTATTTGTTTCAAGTGTTAATGCCAAGTGTCTGATATTCTATATTGTATATAATATGGTGTATGGTGTCACACAAAAGATCATATTATCAGTTTCCTATAGAATGTATAAATAGTTCACAACCAAGATGGACTTGGGCAATTCATTGGAAATGTTGTAGTGTAATATGGTATTAATCTATCTTGACTATAGGTTTACACTAGTACACTTTGTGTGTATTGAACTGGACCACTTGATGTTGTTTTCTTTGTACTGACTACATAAGAGAACAACACCTCTGTTATTATGGATGCTTGTGCTCTTAATCCGGATATAATAACAGACATCTATATGTAGTATGCATTACTTTGACATAAAAGTGTGAGATTCATTATGGGTCAACCTCTATGAATTGAGTAATAACAATATTGTATGTATGATGGGCTGTTGATTATAAAAGGAATCCATGTCCCGATACGTCGGGTTGATGATGTCCCCTTAAGGAGCTCATAAGGATTGTCATGTAAACCCTACAGGTGGATTATATCCGACATAACAAATAAAGTTGAGTGGTACTACTTAAGGATAAAAGAGGTCGATCAATATAGTTGTTAGTAACTTAATTTGATCGACGGACATTCAATATCTTAACATGGGAAGCCAAACACATATAATAAAAGGAGCCCACAATCATAATTTGGAATTAGAAAGGTAGTGCAACAATAGATCTTTAGTGGATCGAGCCATTGTTAATGGGACTGGGTTGTGTGTTCAGGCTGAACACGAGATACCCAGATCCGTAAGGAGACCTAACCATAATTTCTCCTCATGGTCCATGCCGTAGCCTTATATATATCCTTTATTCTCTGGCCGTCATGATCTAATCAAGAAATAAGAAGCTTTCTTTAAATTCATGATTCACGTAAGGAGAGAAAGGAAGGGCTGCCAAGGAGAAGAAACGGTTGGGAGATCGTCGCCCATACGACGTCCAACCCGAGGAAGGAATACGTGCAGAAGATCTTGGGGTTGAGACTGCTCGAGATTGCTGAAAAGTGTCTTCTTCTTTCCATTGCAGGTGTAACTCATGAACTCTAGTTCCTCTATGAAGGGCTAGAACACGTCTTAGATCTGTTAATCTTCCATCGATCAATACACACACCAAACTAGGGGTCCTAGGAATCCCCAGTTCCATCAACTATGTGCATACAAGGCAATACGGGTGTAACTACCACTTTTCTAAAATAAGGGTAATTTTAAACTTTTGTAAAATTGATCATATTAGTCATTAAATAATAGATTTAAATCATGATAATGATAAATTGGTGAATTTTGATTATTTTAATATTATTTAATTTGGTGTATTGTGACTTGGGTCTTTTGTTAGTGAAACCTTAGAACTACTTAGCCTAGAGACTAACCATGACCATGGAGACCTAGATAATTAGATTAGTTCAGTACCACTTTTTATACTAAGGTTATTTTGAAAATTTATGAATTATTATTATTTTTGAATTTTTTTTAATTAATAATGTGTTAAGTGTTATTTTAGGTCTAAGCCTAGAATTATTCTAATCTAGATGTTGATCATGAACCTAGAGGCTTAGTTAGTAGATTTGAACTAAGTTAGCTAAGTTATAGAATATCTAGATATTATGTTGAACCTAAGATATTTATAGAAACCTAATCTAGTTTGGGCCTTTACCTAAAAGACTTGAAATTACATCTTGAGAAGGCCTATAAACTAAATTGGACCTAACCCTGGCCCTAGAGACAACCATGGCCGGCCAACCCTAGTCCCCCTTGCCTATATAAATGAACATTAGTTCCCTCTTGCCTCTTTTATTGCAAACCCTAACCCTAAGTTGTGTTCTTCCCCAAATTTGCCCCCTTTCATCAAATCACCTCAAAATTCAACCAAATCAATTGTAATGCACTCCCTTGTGTAGAGGAGGTCTCTGTTGGCTAGCTAGCAAGGATCGGGAGCAATTTGGCCATTGGATTTGGTATGGGATCCTTTCAAAGAACTTTTCATTGAGTTTCCAACTCTCAATAGGTAATGACCTCTAAACCTATTAATTTCCTAATTTCTCACCATAGATGCATTCATTTAGGGTTCTCCTAGCCTTAGGCTAAGTTTGGGTTCATTTCGTGTCCATTTGGTGCCCGTACCAAGGGCGTATCGCTCTGTATCGGAAAGATAACTCAAGTGTTCGACGAAATGCCCGTTAGGACTTTTTGTTCTCTATTTTTAGTGTAAATTATATTTTTGGAAAGCTAATGATGTATAGATTAATCCTATAAATGATTGAGTTAATTTTGTGGTGGTTTACTGTGTCAAAATAGACACAAGGACACGTGCTGGATACTGCACAGGGGAAACAGTATTCCCCTGCTGCTGCCGTGTCCGTACTCTTTGGACACGACACGAATTCATGTGCCACCTATTGGGTTGGGTAGGGGCAACCACTGACACGCCACCTACGAAGTTTGGGGTGGTTTGATATTGTGTGTGTAGAGTTATCTCACCCATAAGTTCCAGTCGAGCTCACACACATCTGTATTATACACTGTTTAAATTTAGACACCTCTTGGACACGTACTACTTGACTCTTGGACACGTTCTTGGACTCTGTGACACCATGGACACCTAGACACTTGTGTGTGATACCATGTTGACACATTAGTTACATAAATTACCATGCACACACCCACATACACTGCTAGACCCACACCTCACTGCACTGCTACATGATTTTCTGATACTTGTACACTTAGACAGTGGTTGACACAAATTGGACACATTGCTGACACTGTGGCACACATTATATGTCTGTACACTTGCCACCCTCACTAATGGACACTCTGTGACACTTGTTTGGACACATTTACCTGTACACACACATGCTCGAACACTCTTTGACACCAACGCTGATGTTGTCTGATACCCTTGCTCTGTGACACCATGTGGACACGAATATCTCTGATACACTTGTTGACACATGATACACACCTTGACACATTCATTTTGATACTATTTACTAGTCTGCACACTGCTCGACACATATTTGGCACTCTATGTACTCACTTGGACACTAACACCAGTTGACACTCCCTTACTGCATGTATCATTAGCCTATACATCCATGCATTACAGTTACATCTGTAAACACATTCAATGCACTGAACCATTGCATTCATATTAGTCACTCATAATGCCTTCATTTGATGCATATCCAACCAAGTTGACCACAGCCCACATATACTGTTCTGCATCACATGTATTACAATGCCATTGCATTCATCCACATAGCTCATATCCTTGCATATCCTTACACCCACACAGCTCACCTCAAATCCTACATTCATAATATACCATCTGCCACACTTGGTCATGTCTGTGCACTTGATACACTGTATTAGCCAACATACCTGCCTGCACATGGAGTATGCTGCGTAACACTGCATTTCGTTATTGCCCTGCATTAGAACATTGACTATACTGCATATTTTAGATATCAGTCCACCATCCATGATGTTTATCCCACATTTAGTTGTTAGTATCAAACCCCTTAGTTGTTCAGTTTTCCTAACCCTCATCCAGGTTAGAGAGTTACCTTCACATTGTATTCACTACAAATTATTCTGCATACTTCATTCATCCTGCATCAGAGGATTTAAATTAACCACTGCATACCAAATTTGGCCTGCACATTCATATCACCCTTTGCATCCACACATTGCATTCCTGCAATACAATTAAACCCCGACCACAGTCAGTATACTACACTTAGAGTTTTGCCTGCAGTTGCTGTCTTTGACATGCCTGCAAACACATCATCTGGCCTACACTTTAATTCATCCACTGCATTTCATTTTCAACTGGCAGTTGCATTCACCCATGCATTCATTACCTTCCTTGCTGTCCTGACCCACTTAGCCACTGAACACATGGTCCTATATCTGAGTATCAACTGATACATACTAGTTTTAGACACCCTCCCATGTTCTGTTAAACCATTGCATTCACTGCCTACCTTTACCTACACATTCATGACCAATAGCCACTGCACCACAGAATACATGTCTTGCACATTCACTTGCTTGTGCACTTTAACTGTCTGCACTTACCTACTAACCTGCATATAGATGTTTGATGGCCTGTACACAGACCCTTCCTGTGCAGCACACCCCTGCCCATGTTAGGATTGCCATTGGGTTTGATTTTTCCAGTTTATGTGAGTATATATATATATATATATATATATATATATATATATATATATATATATATATATATATATAGGAATAAGGGTAAATTTTATTCCACGCAAATCGCAGTAAAGGTATTACAATACACTTTTCTCACATCTTTCCCACCCTGGTTAAGGGGCCATTACAGATACATCAAATTCTATATTATATAGAATTCCTACAAGAGGAGTAGTCAGCCCCTCAAAGATACGCCTGTTACGCTCCCTCCAGACGTGCCAAACTGATGCTGCAAGCCGGACTCTAGCTATCTTGGCCCAACCAGGGTCCATGCCTCGGCGGTCTTTGATCCAGCTGAGGATCCCCCGTATATCTCTTGTAATGCCAACTCCACCCATCGATCATATGCACTGCTCTGACCAAATGTGCCAAGTCATCGGACACTCAAAGAATATGTGACCCATAGATTCGGCCTCACCTGTACGCAGTACGCACTTCGGATCTGGAATCTGCATCCCAAACCTGAGAAGTCTGTCCCTCGTCATCAATCTGCCTAGAAGGAGTTTGTATGAACAAAACTGCATTTTGCGAGCAATCCCCTTTTTCCAGATAAAGTCATACTCCGTAATCCTGTCATGTGGAGTCCGAACCAGATTGTAGCAACTTTTAAAGCAGAATATTCCTGACCCTCCATCCGTACCAGGGTCAACCCATCTCCAGGAGTCCGCAGGCTGGCTAGTATCAATAGTGATTTGACGAATCGCCTCTCCAAACTGAGCAGTGTATGGATAATCCTTAGGCCTCCAGATCCCATCCCCGATGATTCGACTACATTTCAGCCCCCTGGCCGCCCCTTTATCCATCTGTGCACCCAAGGTCTCCAGGAAGGAACTATTACCTATCCATGGGTCGAGCCAGAGATCAGTGTTCGCCCATCTTTCATAATCCTGCATATAGCGGAGTGGAGAACCGGTCTGCACCGAAGAATAGCCTTAAATGAGACCGAGAAATTGTTATCAATCTTGCAGGTCCAGAAATTCGTCCGCCGCGAATATCTATTAGCCATCCATTCTGCCTAAAGTGAACCTCCCTTGATGAACTGCCACGCCATCTTCACCCCAGATGCCTCCCTAACCGCTTGTAGAGGTCGCAACCCCACTCCTCCTTCCTTCCGGGTCCGGCAGAGTTATTCCCAAGCAATCGCATGCATACCTCCTCGCCAGATAAAATTTGCACATATGGTCTCCACCTTCCGTATGGTAGCTACCGGAATCTGAATCGACTGCAACCAGAACATAGCGATGCCAGAAATAATAGACCTCACCAGCTCAATACGACCACCAAAAAACAGTCCAGTTGCCTGCCAGCCTTCCACTTTTATTTAGGCAAAATCTACCAGGCTGTGACAATCCTGATCCCTAGCATAATTGACCGTCAACGGTACCCCAGATACTTCACCGGTAACTCACCTTTCTCCACTTCCAAAGCAGGGGCCATTTCCTCCTTGAGGGTGCACTGAGAGCTGAAATAAACCCTGCTCTTCTCCCTATTCAGCTGAAGCCCGGACAACCTCTCAAACTCCTCCATAATATCTGATAGCGCACTCATCCCCCGCATAGATGGATGAAGGAACACCAAGAGGTCGTCAACATAGATCAAGTGTGACACCACCGACTTGACAAGCCTGAAGAGAGGGACAATCTTCCTACTATGCACAGCCAGGTCAATCATGCAAGTGAAGTTCTCCATCACCACAGTGAACAGGTATGGGGAAAGAGAATCCTCGTGCCGCAGTCCCCTGTTGCTCCTGAAGCATCCATATGGAGTACCCTGGATGAGGACCAAAAATGTGGGGGAGCAGATGCACTCCCTCACACTCATTACCTACCTATCATCAAACCCTATTGCTAGCATAAGGTGGCAAAGGAAGTCCCTGTTGACCATGTCATAAGCTTTCCGCAAATCCAGCTTCACACAGGCCTTCATCTCCCCTGGCTTGTTGAAATCTCTCACCATCTCATGAGCAAGAAGACTGTGCTCAGCAATTGATCGTCCTTTGATGAAAGTTGCCTGATTCCGAGACACCAGGTACTGCATAATCCCTGCCATGCATCGACACATGAGGTGAGTAATTATCTTATACAGATAATTACAACACGCAATAGGTCTGAAGTCGACGAGGGATGTCGCGAACCAAGGTCAATAATGTGTGATTCAGCTCCTTCAACAACTTCCCTTTCCAGAAAAACTCCGGCATTGCCTCAAGGACTGGAAACTTTAGCTCACCCCAGTGTCGCCTAAAGAACCCATAAGAGAAGCCGTCAGGCCCCGGGGCCTTATTTGGATCTGGCTTTATCACAATAGCCTCCACCTCCTCCAATCTCACAGGAGCCAACAGCAAGCTATTCCCATGGTGCGTTACCAGCCTCTTCGTGACAAGGCCTGAGAACGTGATGGGATAATCAGTCTGCTGATATAAGTCTGAATAGAACCTGACTGCCTTCTCCTGATCTCCACTGGGTCTTCGACGAGCCTGCCCTCTCCATTTAGCAGCCTGGGGATGCTGTTCCGATGCTGTCTGGCACGGATCACATCGTAGAAGAGCTTGGTGCAACGATCCCCATCCTTGAGCCATCAACACTTGGCCCTCTAGGCCGCACTAATCTCCTGCTGGAGCCTCATGATGTTGACCTCCGCAATCAGGTCCTTATTCTTAGCCGCCAACTCCTCGCTCAGCATGTCAGTCTGCAAAGCTTCATGTGCCTCTCGAAGATCGGCCTCCTTATCCTCCAGAAAAGACCGTGCCAGCTTCTTCACCCAATTCCGAATAGCTCTCTTGACCTATTTGAGCTTGTGAACCATGCGAAACTGAGCCGTGCCCTCCCGAGAATACTGCAGCCCTCCCATAACAACCTCCTCATATCTAGCCGAAAGGTACCAGTAATTGTTGTACCGAAAAGGCCGAGCCTTCCAAGTGGGCCTCTCAGAGAAACCTACTCGGATAGGGGAATGATCGCTGGTCCCTGCCGCAAGCCCTTCTGCCACGGAATTCGAAAAGCAGCGAAACCATTCGCTTTTTCCCAAAGCCCTATCAAGCTGACAGACGATCCTGTTGTGAACTGCCTTAATTATGCCAGGTCCAGATATGTCATGCTCTCTCCAGTCTCCTCAGCCCAGACATGAGGAGACACCTCTGGAAGTCGTTTAAGATCGGATCAGGCACCGGATGACCTCCCACCTTCTTTTGTTGATGTAGCATGGTATTGAAGTCTCCCATAAGAATCAGAGGAAGATGCAGGAGCTCCTCCATACGTCCTACACGCACAATGTCCTCCCACAAGGTCTAACGAAACCGCCTATCATTGTGCCCATAAACTGCACCAAGAATAAAGTGGAATCCTCCTTTGTTCATAAAGGAGATGCCAATAAGCTGCTCTGTCATCAGAACTTGTTCTCCCTCCCAACTATCTCTGTTCCACCGAACCCAGATCCTAGCCATATATATATATATATATATATATATATATATATATATATATATATATATCTTCGTATTCATATAGTAGTGTATAAGGATTTGGGGTTAGTTGAGTTGTATGCATCTCAGTTTTATGAGATGTCACGAGAGTGAGAACTCAGTTTTCCTGAGATGTATTAAGCTATGTATCATGTGGGTTACTAAGTAATGTGAGTTTTGGTTCAGTTCTATTGTATTTTAAGTTCAGTCCTTTGTAGTATCAGTTTATGGTACCACTTGTGTATCAGTTGAGGGTTTGCATACCCTGCCCTGTCCTTTATTCACTGCACTATACTTGGTGCCTGCAACAATTGCATTCCCTGCTACAACCTACCTGCAACACAACCATATGCACGTGCCTATGTTTATTTTATATTATATATCTCTACGAGTCAAGGTTTAAGGTTCTATATCCCATAGATGACTATAGTATATACACATGAGATTGGTAGTTGTTCTTAAGCTTGTGTATAGTATATATATATGTTATGATTATAAATATGTACATGTGTATCATATATTGATATGTGGTAGAGGCTATATGGTTCATAGGTTACATATGTTTGAGGCTATAGACTTGGGTATATGTATACATTGTTATGTATATAATATAGTATTAAGGTATCCTAGTTATACTACCCTATGATTTAGTTTTGAGATAGCCTTAGATAGAGTTTGACCCATTGGACCAAGTTTGACCCTAGATGTTGACTAATTGACTAGTTGTTGACCAGAGTTGATCAAGAGTTGACTTTGACTTAGAATGACCTAGAATCATGTAGATTGTATTGTACAGTTCATTTATCATATATTTGAACTCTTTATAACCTGTGTTGCTTTAAATAGGACTTTATGGCTCCAGTTTGGACATCTATACATATCAGTTGTTCAGGTTATCAGACAAGTACATTCTCTGATCATTTCATTCATGATAGTATTTATATTGCCTGCTTTAGACTATTTTACTTGATGTTGTCACGTTGGTAACACGGATTGGTACTATATGGATCTTTTCATGAGACGTTATCCCCTCAGCAGGTGCATCGGGTATTTTATGTTCATGTACTTTATCATGTACTCCTTGTACTCGTATTACTTCATGTACACTCATGTGCTCTCATGTACTCTCATGTTCACATGTGCTTTATGTAAAACTAACCTCATGTACGTAACGTAACTTGACTAGATCCTTGTGTATTGATTGAGGTAGGGGTGAGTAGAAGTGGTTATGTGATCAATTCCCAAGTAGTGTAAAACTGTGCATGTTTGTTATACCCTCACGTATAATAGAGTTATCTGTTAACTTAGGCATATACAACCCAAACCGATACATAACCATCTTGTGCTCTAAATCACTTATATTTACTTATAGTTCTTATTTTCTATACAACTTTCATGTACTCAGATTTGTCTATTTATACTGCTCATGTACATCTCTTTACAGCGTTTCATTTACTTTACGCTGTTCATGTACATCTCTCTACAACGTTTCATGTATTTTATGCTACTGCTCGTTCTATATTTTCTGTTATATTTTGGATCTGTAATTCAGAGATATGTGCTCGTTTCCGTCCTGACAGGATAACGTTAAATTTTTTACAGATAACTTGGAGGATCACAGCTAGCCTAGAGGATACCAGTATTGCTTGGAGTAGACTGCTAGAACTGTTGGGTTGTGTCTTTAAGTTTCTTGTCTTGTATTTGAGTTATACCCTGTTTGGTGATAATAATACTTAAACTATTTGAATCTGGTTGTATTAAACATTGTGTTCCTTCAATTTATTTCATTTCTGGTTGTATTTCATTCTCTGATTTCATATC